>VUJU01002543.1:0-35851 GCA_009835225.1 Aphis craccivora
TTATCTATATACAGTTAAATTTTCAAAATTTTTTGACTATTTATAGATCACTGAAATTTTTGATTGTTTTGAGAAATTGTTTTTGAAGTATCGATAAAAAAATTTTGGAAGACCAAAAACACTTGAAAATTTAATACAAGGTTCCTTATGAGTTTTTCTTATTATACCTAAAAATAATCAAAAATCGTTAGTCACAATTTTTTTTTAAAAGCGTTTATAGTTCAAAGTTTTACGAAATCTGTCGAAAACGCGAAAACTTGCAAGTAATTTTGAAGTTGAAAAATCATAAAAATGTTTATGCTAATAACTAAGGATTAAAAATACAACATTAAGTTTTCCATAAGTTTTCCTTCAAGTATTTAGAGAGAAAACTCGAAGCATCATTATAAGAAAAATGTTAAACGCTTAAATATAAAATGTTAATGTTTAAATAACAATTTTAAATTTTTACGAAATGAAAATATTAAATATTAAATAATTAATGCATACTTGTACTAGTAAACCTTTGAAACATGGCACTACTTCATTCGTTACATTACTAAATACAAGAACATTCACGTAGTCGTTCACTGATAATGTATCCAATAATGTATTTATCACATGTCTGGCAATGATTTTACTTTGTCCCATCATCGACCCAGAGTTATCGACTAATATAAGGATGTCCTTAGGACTGGCTGCTGCTTCAACGTACCAAGGTCGCATTCGACAGTCGTACAAATCTTCTGGTTCCTCTGGCCATTGCATTGCTATAAATATTAGACGAGTTACAGGTTAGTAATTATAGTTAAATTAATGAATACAAAAGAAATTGAGAGGTTTGAGAGTATTTTTCAACAAAATAGTTTAAAGTTTAAAACATTTGTAAATTGAGTACTAATTTAGTTCGGATTTATTTGTTAGCTACGAATTTGATATACTTTCTATAAGTATCTTATTTGTTAATGTAAAAATAAATACAATCTTAATTTGACATAAGTACCTAATTGATGTTTTGAGATTTTTTAAAAAATGAATGAAATGTTTTTTATTGATACATTTTATTTATTTAATGTGACCGCAAGACTGTATTTATTTAAACATTAGGTAGATAATTTAAATTATACATAAAGTATGAACTATGAACCAAATAAATTGATACTATAGTATTTTTTAAAATACGAATCAAAATTCTCAAATAGTCTTTTTCCTAAATTGGATATTTCCCTGATGGTAATATTTTTTTTTTTTGTATTTAGTATATTATCTTGTGTATCCACATTTTATTTTACATACAAAAGTGAATGGTTAACTTCAATTAACACTTGAACAGTGTAAATGAGAACTATTACGACCATATAACATTTTCGAACAAATTTGTAGGAAGAAATATCATATCATAGTTTTTTTTTACTCATTTCATTTTATTCAAAATTATAATTAATCAAATATGGGTGAAAATGGCTCATCCAAACTATATTGAAGTACTAAACTAAAAAAAGTACCATGCTTTCACGATTTACTCGATCTAAAACTTTTGCAAAGTCGGTATAAACTGTTGACCATTAAAATGTTTGATATATATGTATAATACAAAATTATACACCTAGTATCATGAAAAATATATTGGTATATACTACATACCATACTATCGTACTATACATATAACATATTGGAATATACCTGGAAATTGTCGCATGAAACCAGTTGTACTACCAAAATATTGCCACGATAATCTTGGATCGGTTTCGTAGTTTTTTTTAAATGTCGCATCCAGGTTTTCTGACCATTTGATAGCCTTGATTACTTCAGTGGCTAAATTGTAATGTATTAAATATTTAAAAATTATTAAGTGCTAATTAATAAATAAATGCAAAAAAATATTTAAATAATAATATGATACTAAATCACGAACACAATTATGCGTATATATATTATATATTACTTTATATAGGTATAGAAATAATTTAAAAGTGTAGCTAAAAGTGTTTAGACATTAGACTTACCCCGGTCATAAACATAAGTTGGTATGTGTACAGAACTATATGTAGTATTTACAGGCGTATTGTAAAAATGAGAATTTTCTTTTAGATCATTTAATAATATATTGGTATCTGGGGTAGCTTTTTTTGGTTTTGAATTCCGAATCTTATAATCATTGCCCGGAGGTTCATCGTCGTGTGCTGAAACTGCAACTTGTTCAACGCTTTCTAAAATTCTCTACAAAATAATATATAAGTACATATTTATTTATAAGAAATAGTTCATTTTGTTTATTAAATATTGTGTTTGAAATGTTTGAATACATATAAAATCAATTTACAAAACTTGATTATCAAAATGATATATTGTTACTAACTTTTAAAGATTGTTGTTTTTTATCCATCATTGATTTGATAACACTTGAAATATTTGCTACCAAAATTTGTCCATTCCTTGCTTCTAATTTTGATTCCTTGTTATATTTCTATGAATAAAAATAATTGCAAATGAATTGAAAAGATATTGAAATAATATTTATTATAAAATAGTAAACTAGATATTTAAATAAATAAACTATTGATCTTCAAAAATACAACATTGATTAAGAAATTAAATTTTTAATATATTTTAATTGTTATTATTCATTAAATATAGTTAAATAAATGTAATAAAATTTACAAAATATTTATTTAATTTTAGGGAAAAATATATTATTTATTTATTATAATTAATTTTTAAAATATTTTATAATGTCTTTTTACTATCTAACCCAATTTACGAGTATCTAATATTTAGTTTAAAGTCTATTTATACATATATTAGGTACATTATATTGGTTGAATTATATATTTAATTTAATCTATATTTACGAAACAGTATTTAAATAAAATAGTGTAGGTACTAGGTACATAAGGTACTCCTTAGTTCTTATAATTTTAAAGCATGTTACTTAATTTCCGTAACTTGATTTAAATGTAGGTAGGTATATTTAACTATTTTCCTATTTATTATTAACTTGTGAATGATTTAATGGTTTTAACCAATTATAATACTGATATTTTCTAAATGGATTAGTAACAACAAAAAAACACTGCTGTGCTTTGACCACCTGTGAACCAGTTTTTAACGATATTTTATTAATTAAGTTTTTAATAATAATAACAATTTTATACTTTTAATAAGTTTTTAACATATTGTAATTTTTAATTATCATTAATAGTTTTTATAGTATATTTAATGAGTATTCAAATTTATTAAATCAGTCATTTAATTAGAAATAATAATTTTAATTTTAATATAAAAACTTTATCTGCCTGGTGTTTATTAAATTAGGCCTTTGCACTTGAATTAAGTGAATGAATCAATCAAATGATTTTCATTCAAAACACCATAATAAAATTAATTATAAAACAAAAAAAATTTTTGTCTTTTTTTTTAGTGAATTCGATTTTGTAAGTTATTAGAATTTAAATAACTATTAATAACAGTTTTAGAACATAATGTTTTAATTTTTTAATTAAAAACACGTTTTTAGTTTAGGAAACTATCTAAACGACTGCATAAATTAAACAATAATCAGAATTGAAATTGTATCATTGTGATTGTATTTATTGTTTCTGTGGTTATATTATTATTATAAGTATTGTCTACATAATTATAAGTAAAAATATTAAATTAATATATAACGAATTAATTTTAATAGACTCTTTACTCCTCCCACAAACTTTATTTACAGGGAATAGGTATCAATGTGTATCTAAAAAATAAAATGTATATTTATACTTTATTACAGGTATGTTTTATAAGTGACCTATGTGGTAGAATAATTGGAAAGTTTAAATCAAAGCTTTAAGTTTCCTCCCTACACCCCTTTCAAAATATTTAATTTGTTTATACACTATACTTCTACGGCATTATTAATATTAATAGATTTATTGTTCATTTAACATATTATGTAATACATTTATTTATTTATATTTATATTATATTACCTATACATGTTTGAGGTTTATATTTATAGCCAGTAAATTAGTAGGTTGAACTGTTGAAGCCTGAAGGTTACTTAATTTTGATTATGGGTAAAAATGTCAAGCATCAAGCCCCCCATGTATTCAACCAAATGTCCGCCAATGATACGTAGCGATTAATTTAATAACAACTATACATTAATGACAATACTTAACGAAGTATTTAGTCTGTTAATGGAGTATAATATAAGTGATGTACAATAATGTTTTTTTTTTTTAATAATAATAATAATCCTTGTATGTGACGATGAATGAGTTTTGAAACATTTTGTACTCGTACATTAAAATATTTTATATTTTTATATTATTGAGTTACATTTAATTATTCAAATAACCATTTTATAATATTAAAATGTCATGTGAAATGCGCGTGACACGAATTGTGTAAATATTGGGTACAACATTTTATATTTTTTTTTACCTATATAATAATATCAAATTTTTAATTTTTAATTTAGTTAATTGCGAAATATTGTAATATTTATTTATATGTTGAAGGCTTTTTAAAATGTGGGAATGATAAACCTGAAATTTTAAATTTAGTAAGTTTATTATATTATCGTATGCTTGGTAATTTTATAATATAAGTAGGTACCTATTAATAATTGTATAAGTAATAGTAAATACCAACGCAAATTTTTTAATTTTAATAGAATAGAACATCCTGAAACATAAAATACAAATATATTTCAATATTTTGTATTGTTAAACGATAATTAGAACTAAATAATTTATAGAAAATCTAATTTATGGAGATAGTTTTTTGTTAGTTTACTACTAATCATAATCCCTATTAATATGTTTTTATTTATATTTAATTACAAACCATTTGTACAATATAAAATAATATGAATTACATATTATATTATATAACATACCTATATTATATCGTATCTTAATTTTTTTAAAAAAAATGGCAATGTTAATTCAACCAAAAAAATCATTTAATAAAAAAAAAAATCTGATTATTTAAGTACCTAAGGGCTAAGAGCCTTAATTCTGAATACTTTACACCTAGCATAATTATATCACATATTTTGCATTTAAATCATTTAATACAGACATGTAAAGTATTTACTAGGCATACTACATCAAACTAAATTATGGTTTATGTAATAATATTAATTAAATATTATTATAGTTTTTATATTCTGTTGTACCTCCAGACAATTATAAAAAATATGTATATCATAGTTATCTATTTATATAATACGTGCCTCATAGTTATATATATAAATATACTTACGGTTTGCAGTGATTTTCGATTAGTTATATATTCTCCGCAGTTCCACAATTCAAAATATAATTTTTCAGCCCACGTTTGCAGCCTAAATCATTTGTGAACACAATAATGAATTTTAAATACAAATAATTTATACAATAAACATATATTTTTTTATAAAATATATACATGCATTGTTGTCATCATAATTTTGACGGTGGCTAATAAATAGTGCTTGAATTATACGGTGGAGGGAGGGGCAGGTAGATTGTGTCCGCTTACGTTTTTTCATAGATTTCAGTGTTCTCTTTCATTAAAGTAAGGGACGCTATAACTGCATCTTTTTAGAGATGTCTACTTTTAAACGGTATATACTTGGATTTTGTTTTCATTTATTTTAAGTAAAATAAAAGTTATCAATTATTATTAAAACATAAACATTTCTTAGAAACTAGGAGCAGTAGGAGCTAACACAAAAAGAAATCAAAGTAGGTATTCAGGTTTAAATAAAATATTAACGTTCAATGAGTTTTTACAATATCTAGGAATATTACGTGATATGTTACTATGTTACATGAATTGTCTGATTTATCATTAGATCTATAAAATAGAGATTTAAATTTGTCTTCAAATCATACTATAATTTTAAAAATCATTCATGTTATTAAAAGTCGTTAAAAGTATTAATAAAGTGACATTTCAGAGACCAAAAATCAAGGAAATAAATTTAGAGTTTCGGGAATTGCATTTTGAAAGAATAAAACTTACAGTTTACTATAAGTGTTCGTAAAATAAATTTTGCCTAATTTTTTAGAAGTCTTTCAAGCAATATTAAAACTATATTTATTATACATATAGGTACAGTCTTCAAATTCATCTAATGTTTCATCTAAGTTTAAAGAAGTGTTTGACCAACAATTATGGTTGTCTGATTATAAGATAATTTTGTTCCTAAAAATTGACCTGATAACTTCAATACACGATATATGGACATGGTGATAATGTCGATTAACACTCTTATCTCAAAAATGTATACAAATTTTCGTTAATTCAAAGACACGCAAGAAGAAAAAGTTTAAGATATTAAAAAAAATACTGTGGTTAATTATCTTCAGAATGTGAGAGTTCATTCAGCTTAATGAATGAAATTTTATCCCCTAAAAGAAATTCTTTGAGATCCAGACATATTTCATTGCTAGGTAGTGTTTATCAGTTATGTTGATCCAACAATTGACAATATCAACACACTGAAATAGATTGAATTGTGGGTTAAGATTAAGAAGGACAAACGAACTGCAAAGAAAGAAAATATTGCCCTAAAAAGAGATCGATTAAAAAAGAAAATGCAAACAAATCTTTGTGGAATTTAACTAAAGAATTATATATTTTTTGTTTATTATAAAATACCTAATTTTACATCCATAAAATAAGTTCCAGTAATATCACTCATAAATAATAAATATAATATAAGTAACATCAGTGTCTAATATTATAATATTGTGGTTTTTGTAATAATTATTTAATTTACTACCTATATGTGTACCTACAGCTAGTTGGTACGTCGCACGTTGGACGGAGTCCTCCGTTGTTTATACCGTAACATTTATCTGCTATAAAGCAGTATTTTTCGAACTAAAACCAACGCCCGTCCTCGATTTTTATTTCAATTCAAGTTGTACTGCAGTATAATATAACTATAGAACACAACATTTGTAACGTTCTTTAAATTGTTTTATAAGTACACTGGATAATCATTGTTGATTTTAATATTTTACTAAATATGTATTATAATATTGTATATTATTATAATTTATGAATATAACTATAAATAAGAATAAGACTTAAAAACATATTTGAATTGAGTTTTATATGTATATGTATATTTGAATCAAACATCACGAAAAAAATTATAAGTAGAATTAAATACTTTGAAAAAAAATATTTTTCTCGGAAAATAACTAGGTATAGGCTATAAATTATAATAGTGATTGTAATGAAAGGGTCTATCGTTTTCCTCTCCTCTTTGAGTCTTATCTAGTTAATTCTTTTTTAAACTTACCTAAATATTAAAAATGTATTGGGAGTTTTTGACAGTAAATATTATAAAAGGTTTATATGACTTTTTATAAATGTTTTACAACGTAATAAAATAATACGAATACATAATAGGTACGTATGTTTCCAGGACCCCTGACGTATTATAATTATATTATATTGATTTCAGGGCTGCATTTTTATATTTTATTATGTACCTATGTTTAATGATAAATTGTAAATTATTTTTAAATTATATTAAAACGTTATAGCAGCTAACAAAAAATTATCTTTTACTTGCTTCAATAACTATAAGTAGATGTATTGCACAATATGCATGTAGGCATAGTTGCTATATAGCAACCTATATAGGTAAAGTTAATAAAATAATCAACACGTCACCCTCTTTTTTCGGATAGTTTTACGAGATATGATTATTTGGATTACACGATGAGCAAAACTTCACCCCTCCGATTAAATATGTATAATTACATATTTCAATAATTACCATTGGGTGCTAATTTTAAAACAGGAGGTTCTAAGCCACCCAAGCCCACCTTCCAAGTTGCACTTGTGCGACGACGGGTATATTAATATACATTATAATATCGACTTTGAACTATCACAATACATCATATTATGTGTAGGTATATTATCGTCCATTTATTTTCTCATGGCATGTAACACGCATATAATATATTATACACATAATTATTGCCTAGGTATACATATAGGTACTTACAGAGCCGTTTTGACAGGTTCGTTATTGTCGTGTTGAATGCATTCCCGAACCATGAAACACCCGTATAGGAATAGGGCGACCAAGACTTTGGCGGATTTCATGTTATTGTCTCTCTTTACAATTATAAGGATACTATACAATATATATATATATACCTAGTTACTAAATACACGGCAATTTGTACACGTTATTATAATAAAATAATTATAGAATATAATATGATATAATTTACTTTTATATATTGTTATGGGTTTACAACGTTAATAAATAGTGATAAAAATATTAAATTATAGTGTACAGTAAGTTGTCGAGAGGAACGAAGATTTAAAGTAAATATATTATAATATTTTACAGTAACGATAATGATATTGTTGAACCGAACGAGCACGAACGTAAATATATTACCAGCGACAATAATATTATTATATTATGATATGAAAATAATATGATATATTATTATTATGTTATCGGGTTTGTTTTGATATTAGACCGCCAATGTCCGTCTCCCGCCGCTGTCGCTGGAACACTAATGACACTGTGCATCGCACTGTCGGCCGGCCAGCAGCGGACCGATCGATACGGAGACCCCGAGGTGACTGAAATGCGTGGCGCATGGGTACAACGTGCGCACGGCAACCGCGTCGCGTACGACTCATTTCGGACGACTTTGCTAATATGCCACCACATCCAATCGCAATGCCGTCGCGACGACGGATGATGATCGATTGTGTTTGGTTTTTTAATTTTTTATCCTCGTGTACCTATATATATATATACGTATTTTTTTATTGTTATATGTTATTGTTTTATGACGGCAGTGACGAAATTCTAATAATAAGTAATAGGTATACCTATATCAACATAATAACTATAGGCGTATTACAACTATATTTTCATTTTTTTAAATCGTCATTGCGATGTTATATCGTAGTATAAGCGTATGTGTATAAGCTCGATTTTTTTGGCCGAATCAAAATACTTGAAAATTTAATACAAAATTCCTCATAAGTTATTCTTAAAGTGATTAAAAAACTATAAGAATACATAGGCACAATTTTTTTTTTATTAGCATTTGAAGTTCAAATATTGACAAAAATTCATCAAATTCCTGAATATTTGAAAATTATTTTGTAGGTATAATTCATAAAAATTTTTGTAGAAGTTAGCTAAGATGAGTTGAAAATTTAATACAAGGTTTATCATAAGTTTAGCTTATTACAATAATTATAAAAGAACATACATTTTGGTGTATTCAGGCCATTACAACATAAACCACCTTTTTCACCAACCAATTCGGTCAATGGAACGTGTATAATAGTTATAACATTAAGAAATGCGAAAAACGGTTTCTAGAATTATACCTATCAAATCGCTATATGTGATAATATTATTGTGTACACATATAAATTAACTGTCCAAGCTTAGGCAATAATAAAATAACACTTAAAGTATCGTATCATTCATATCTCAAAAATAAATTTTAAAAAAGAGTGGTCAAGTGAATAACGCTCTGCTCTATGATAGGTATCATTGTATAAGTACGAAAAACGATTCTGAACGGAGATGATTTGTCAGCTTAGCCGCTTAGGATATAATTTCCAGGGGTTAGTAAAAAAGGTGGCAACACACCAAAATTTAAGTTCTTTTTAAATTATTGTAAGCCAAATATGGAAAATCTTGTATTACATTATTTTCAACTCTTATGTACTTGTACAAACATTTTTATGAATTATACCTACAAAATAATTTGCAAATATTCATGACTGGCGAATTTTTATCAATATATGAACTTCAAACGCTAATAAAAAAAAAAATTGTGGTTATGCATTCTTATAATTTTTTAATCACTATAAGACTAACTTACGAGGAATTTTGTATTAAATTTTCAAGTATTTTGACTTGGCCAAAATTTTTTTATCGATATTTATAAAAAAAAAAAAAACAAAACCGAATATTTCGAATGTCTATAAATAGCATTAAAAAAGCAAAATATTTTGATGATTAAGTTATGTGAAGAAAATGCCAATCAAAATAACTGGTAAAATTTTCAAGTATCTACAACTTATACCTACTTTTTGAATAATAACAAATATTTAAAATCGTTTGAGGATAAATCATTATCGTTACCTACGCAATTTCGTAAAAATTTAAAATTCAAACGCACATAAAATTTTTCCTTAACTTAATGATACTTCAAGTTTTCTCTATAGATATTTGAAAAAAAACTCATGAAAACTTTGTTGAATTTTTTAACCTTATTATATAAACACAAACAATTTTATGATTTTACATCTATACAAAATTACTTGCAAATTTTGGCGATTTTGATATATTCGTAAAATTTTTAACTATAAACGCTTATAAAAAAAATTGTGACTATACGAATTTTTGATTTTTTTTTTTTTTTAATTACAACTCCACAGTTTTTTATCGACACTTCAAAAAAAGCCAAAATATTTGAAAATTTAATTGTATGTAAATAACACTAATATACACATTTTGTGAAACATTTAAGTAGGTACAGTGATTAGAGTTACAACCATAAAAAAAAAATCGATTTGGTCGAAAACTGTAGGTTTCGCGTAAAAATTCCCGTTTTTCGGTCACTTTTTTTTTGTTTTTCTCAATTTTTTTGAAAACTGTAGGAAAATGTTTACTTTTGACCTCTATAATGCACCAAACATATCTAACAAGACATTTGTAGATCAATCGCTCTACTGTACAATAGTTTTTAGTGTAGTATCACGACTGCTCAATTCCGAGATACGTCAATGTAATAAATGTGTTAGACTTGAATTCAAGAGAATTCAAAACTAGATGTTTAATATCAAAAACCTTTCCTTTAGTTATGTACAGATGATAGGAATTATGTAAAAGCGTTGAGCCATTGCTTACGAGTTACCGGTAGAGAGGTTTAATAATGAGTATTCATATCAAGGTTCTCGTTCTCCAAGTATATAATATAGTCGCGCATATAAATACAACAGCATCATCAACCAAAAATGAAAAATCTGATTTTTTGCTCAAAAAACGACTTTTAGGAAAAACTTATCTCGTAGAATGATTTAATTTATTTAATTTTTAGAAACAGGATGATAATCTAATAGTCTACAATTTTTTGTTGAATTTGATCGAGTTATAGTAGGTATACATAAATTAATTTATATGTATAGCCGTATAGGTCGTATGAATTATATACTAAAAAAGTCTCTTTATTTCTATAATTGATGACAACCCTAAGAATAAATAAAAAAAATTCGATTTTCATGAGCCAAAACGAAATACCTAAATGAACCATCCTATAAAAGTTGAAAAATGAAGCGATGCATATTCCCTTTGTTTTCTTTTTTAGCTAAGACACTACAGTAGGTAATGACTGCATAAGTAGATACAGTGATTTTAATTTTATATTGAACACGAATATCAAGTAAATTAGAATATGAACATATTAACATAAAGAAAGAACAAACAATACAACCTAATGATTATAAGTACCTAGGCAGAGCCAGCGCTAGGTTTTTCGCTGCCCTGTGCCAAACTGCCAATTACCTATAATATGCCGCCCTTATATAATTTATATATTTTTATTTATAAACAATGCCGCCCCTAAAATTAAAAAAAAAATTGCTGCCCTGTGTGGTCGCACAGGTAGTACATGCCTTCCACCGGCACTGTACCTAGGTACCAATTATTCCTACATTCATTTTATATATTAAATTGTATATAACTCAGATTACATTTTCTGCAAGATTGAAATATAATTGTTACATATTTATTAGCTATTACTTATTAGTATATTATCTTTTAGTAAATAAAAATAAATAGTTCTAGAAACAGGCTATTATCATAATAACAAAAAACAAATATTAATAATATCAATGATTTTTATTGTTAGATTTGATACACATTTATCAACAAATGGAATGCAGAAAAGTAGTATTAGTTTCCAACAATTAATGTATTGTCATGATGCTAAAAAATTTTCTACTATAGCCAATAATAATTTATTACCAGCTAAATCTTAAAAATAAAATGTTATATTATATAGGATAAGAATAATGACAGAATGTATAGAAACAGCGGCTAAACATTATTGTATAATTGTCACATAATACGATTCTATAAAAACTAAAGGATAACAGAAGTAAATAAAATAAAATAATTTTATTTGGGATTGTATATAAATTATCAACATGAAAATGAGAGGTAAGCTTGGCCGTTTTAAATTCATTTGTTATTAGTGATATTATATATTATTTACTTTTTTTTTAAATAAAGAGTTATTAGGAGGAAATAGAAGATGTTTGATATAATATATATAATTTGTTATAACTATTCAGTATTCCTTACTAGATATAAAAAAAAATGTACAAATACATTCAAAAGCTCGTATTTAGAATAAACAAATTATTCTTTTACATAATTTGCTCCTAAAAATGTTCCATAACAATTAAAAATAACAACAGCATATAAAATATAACAAAACATAAAATTGATGGCCATTGATTTAAAATATGCAAGTATATTTACTTGTGATTAAAACTCGTTTTCTTGTGATAAATTACATTATTATTTATTACGATTATAGATTTTAAGAAAAAATGTTAAGATTTTTATGATGTAATAATATTATTACAGTACACATAACAAATTAAGAGAGATAACATATCAATTAACATGGTAACAATATGGGCTACAATTTCCACATAGGTAATATAGATACAAATAAATAATAGGATAATGATAATTAATAAGTAAATAGTAAACAGTAAAATATTATACTGATACTTATTATAGTAACATCATAATATGTGTTAAGGATATGGGCAGTGGTTTTTAAACTACAATTCTGTAAATATTTATTATGATTTATAATCATAAATCATTTATAGCTTCTCACTTACTATTTGAAAAATTAAATTTAATGTCATTCCGTCTATAATCACAAATTATTATATTTGTTAGTGGTAACAATATAATTCATTTTTATAAATATAAGAAATACTCTAGATTATATATTTATATGCAGTGTGCTCAACATTAAGTACTTTTTATGTGGACTCACAGTCAATCTAATAAGACTAAATGTTAACAACTTAACTTTCATATTGTGCTAGAATATAACTAATATTATCATAATATTATCTAATTTTTTTAAACTTTATATATTAGTTAACTTCAGGTTATTTGTTCCAAATTTCATTTGAAAAATTAGGAAAAACTCGTATGAAATTAAAATGTAACAATATACTGGAATATACTTGGAAAATAGTACAGAACTGTAGATTTATCTATCCAATGATCATTTGTACATTACCTTGAAAAAGTGTATAACTTTTATGAGGGTAAAATAATTACAATTTAATAAAAATATACATAACAAAATATAATACTACAATTTACTGAGTAGAATTATGTTAGGTTTCAATGTTAAATAATAAATAAAAATAAAATTGGTACATATTGTGCATAATGTACCTATTACAGTTTTAAATAACTAATAAATTAATATATTATTTTAATACAAAGTTTAATTTTTGGTATTTGCATTTTACACACTTTTATAGTTAAAGTAAAATTTTTGACCTGATTTTTGGAGTGGCTTTACTTAATCTTAGGGCAAGTTCAAAATCTGCTTTTTCTTGCTCTAAACGTGCTTTCTCTTCTTCAATTCTAAACTTTTTTTGGGCTTCCCATGCGAGTTGTTCATCACTATAATTAACTTTTTGGGATTCGTCTGAAGAAAATGCACCATCGCCAAAAGGATCAGTTTCAAATCCTGTATCTGAGAAAGGATCTATTTTAAACGGATCGTCATATCTGTAGTCTTTAAATGGGTCTTCAGTAAATTCAAAACTGTTTGATTGAGAAACTGCTTTAGGTTCTGTCCTGATATTCTGTGAAAACTAATAATGGAACGAAAAAAAAAGAAATAATAAAAAAATGAAAATAAAAATAAAATTTAAATAAAAAAAAATAAAATCATATCTATTTCTAAAAAAAATAAAAAAAAATAAAAAAATAATAATAATAATTTATTAGTAACTGATATAATTACAGATAATGTTAATATAAATTAGGATGGATTAGGCCAGGAGGAAGCAATGGAAAACGGGGACCCTCCCGGCCGTTGGTTCAAAACGGAAAAAAAAATTGGGATGGAGTAAATTCATTAAATATTTAAAAGAATTGTTACAAATAAGATATAACATAACATTAACCCATTAAGTTTTTTAGTTAGTAGTAATTATATTAAATTTTTAAGATAGGAAAAATTCCAAAAGAATAATGTAAATTATTAAGTAACAAATCATCAAATAAATAGAGCATGATAAAATTCAATATCTTCAATATCATTTAATTGGTACGCTTACTATCTATTAAATGCAACAATTGACACTTTTACATTATACCTATTCCTACCTATTGAATCTATTATTTAACATTATATTAAACTAAATTTATTAATACAAATTACATTATTTTGGAAAATCCGGTTTGAAATATTTTGAAGAAAATATAATATTTGTCTTTAATAAGTTAGATTTTTTTCTTATAAAATAATTTTATAATAATTTGCAAAGAACCTAATAATTTATAATATATTAATTATCCAAGAATCGGAAAAACATCTAATCAATATAATAAAGAAAATTTAATAGTAACTTTGGACAGTTTTAATATGAAACAATACTAGTTTGTTATCCATCTACCATCTATTATAACATAATACCTATGTATAGAAGTGATTATAGTCAGTATATTTTTTTAAAACTTCCAGAGATTTATAAATATAAGTATAAATATGCATGTCAATTAATAAGAATAGAAATAAATGAAAATAAAATGTTTTAAGGTTCAAGTTAGTTATTGTAATACAGTTTATTGTTTGATATATTGGTTTAATTATTAAATTTTCAACAACTTATGAGATACATTTCTATAATATCCATAATAATATTTGTTTTTTTCCCCCAAGAACCATCAAATTAATAGATTATTAGCAATACAATATATATAACATTTTTACACACAATATCTGGATAATAAAAAAATCATTAATAGGAAATCAAGAAAGGAAATAAAAAATGTTAATTTTGTGTAAATTGTTATGATAAATTACCTTGTTGCTAAAATTTGCAAAATCAGCAAACTCTGAACTTGTAGAAGAACTATTGTGAGATGCTGGAGCATGATATGGTGCTGGCCTTGGTGGAGCAGGTCTTGGTGGTGGTTGTTTTCCTTTTTTAGGTGGAAGTGCTGGAGTGGGACTTTCAGGTCGCTGTGGAGGTGGTGCCGAACTTGGCCTTGTTGGAGCATGTAGTATAGCAAAAGGATCACAACCAAACTCATCTTTATCTTCATGTCTCTATAAAAATTAAAATATTTAAAGAGAATTAATAAATAATTATTTAATAAATGAATGAATGAATTATATTATATTATAAAAAGTAAATAACTTACATCAGACAATTTAGATACATTGGTCTCACCACCAAATGGATCTGTACTTTGACCTAAAAATATATGAATCATAATAAATAAATATTATATTTTACAATATCCAGATTAAAAGTCACATTTTGTAAAAATATATAACTTACTTCTAGTTCTGGAATCATCAAATGAAGTGAATGGATCATTTGAAAAAGTTTCCTATAACATAATAAAAATAGATCAATAATTGTATTATATTATAATTATATAATTGAATGTACCACTTTATTGTTTGTAGAAAACGCATCATTATTTGTGAAGAAATCTATGAAAAAAAGTTGAGCAATTAAAAATTAGATACAAAAAAAAAAAATTTAATTAATTACCTGTTTTAAATGAGTTTTCGTCACGTGATCCACTTTGTCCACTTGTAGGAGTAAAACCATTTACATTTTCAAAAGAATTTTTATTATCAACCTAAGATATTGAAAAGAATAAAATTATTCTATAAAAATACTAACGATTTGACAATGTTGTTTATATATTTTAACTTACAATTTTGCCTAGAAGTCTACTACATTCAAGATCCCGGAACTCTAAATTAAATGTTAATAAAGAATCTGGGATGGCATAAACATTTCCTTCAGCCAACGCTTTTTCTGTTGACTCAATTGTATTTTCCATTTGGCGTTTATTCTCCTCCAATTGATTAACTTTATTCTTAAACTAATAAAACTCATGACATTAAAAAACATATGTTTAAAATTGTTTCTATAATTAATTTTACCTGACTTATTTGTAGTTGTGAATTTTGCAACATGCTATTCAGCTCATCTAATCTTTTGCCCATTTCAGCCTGATCTTTTTCAAGCTTATGTTCCAGAGTTTTAAGTTCTTCAAGCTCTTGCTTTTTAGAAGAAAGATCGGCTTCTTGAACTTTTAATGTAAGTTCTTGTTCATCTGCTTGTCTGCGAAGATTGTCTACCTATTGAATAACATAAAAAATATATTTTATTAATTTACTTTATATAATAATCAAGTTCAACTAATTTTAATAGACTAAAGAATAAAAAATTCAGAATCGTTTTGTTGTTTCATTAATATAAGATATTTTAAAATCTTCCTAACGCATGATCTAGTAGTGATTCATTAAAAAAATAAATTAATATACTGGTAACATGAAGGATAAAATCCCCAAATATTATTGTAGGAAGATTTTTATCATACATATAAATGAAAAAAATCTAAAAATAGATCTTTTTATAATTTTTCTTGCTCCATCCAATATATAATGATAATCATAAAAATAAATAAATAAATAAAAATGGACAGCCAATCAGTACATACTGATTTATAATAGTTAATATAGATACGTTGGAAATTATACTATAACAATTTTAACTATATTAATAAATAATAATTAAAAAAAAAACACAATATTTACCACCATGGTTTTTACTTTTGGGTGTCAACATACAAAAAAACAGGAAACCACAATCTATATCAATTCTATACTACTTAATTTTTACCTTGTTTAATAGAATTTCTGAGTAGTAATTTCTTTTGTTAAATTTTTAATAATGTATTAAACATGCAGTTAAGTATAAAAATAAGCTGGATGATAAAGCTATGGTTTAGGATAAAATACCTGTACTTGTTCAGCTTTAATTGTCTGATTGATGTTGATTATTTCATTTTCTACCAACATAGTCTAAAATTGTGAAAATATGCACATGCAAGTTAAAAGGAGAAATAAAAATAATAAATTAATAAGCAGACAATCAATAAAATCAATTACATGACTAGAACGCAAAATAAATTCAAAATGTTAAGATTGAATTAGTAAAATCGTTATTTGTGTTAATTAAATAATAAATAATAATAATACAAAATGCTTATCAGTAATCTAATTTACACTTGTCTTATTATATTTTGGTTCTATTTGATTAAAATCTAAGTTACCTGGTTTCTGAGATCATTCAGTCTTTTTTGAGCTTCGCCTTTTTGATTTTCTAACTGTTTTAGAGTAGCAGATAAGGTGTCTAGTTCTCCCTAAAAATAAATTGATAATGAGTAATAATGTGACCAATACAAAGTTAATAAAACTTTACGTTGTTTAAAGAATACTCCAAATAGTTTAATACATAATTTTCATATACAATATACAACTGAATAATAATTAATAAAAGTTTATATTTTAATTACATATTTACAAGTATATGGAAGTTAAAATTGTTTCTTGCACATGTTCATTACTCAGTTTTAAAAATATTATTTAATAGTATTACTTTCAAATTTTTTTACCTGTAAGCTTTTTACTTCACCAGAACGTATTTTCAAATCAGCTTCTTTTTGAGCAATTTCTGTTTCCAGAATAAGTCTTTCTTTGACTAGTTCATCAATATCTTTTTGAATCATATCTAACTCAGGATTTGTATACATTGGAGGCTTTTCTAGAATCTTAAGAAAACATAATCATTATAAAAATACACCAAAGTTTTTTACTTATGGAATATAATTATATTTTAAAAATCTACTGTAAAAAAAAAAAAAAAGAAGATAAATATTTTGAATTACAAATTAAAAAGTATATTGTTTACAATTATTTATAATATTTATAGATTTTTTTCTATTTAAATTATAGCAGGAAGATTTTTTTTTTTAATTTAAATTTCATAAAAACCATGCTGAAAGTATTTGAATTATGAAAAAAACCTCTGTAACCATAATTTTGATTATGATATAAAGTACTATTTTATCTCAAATAAAAAGATAGTTCAACTGGATGAAACTGAAACTATTGTATTTTTATCATAACAGCCATTAATAAAAAAATTACCAAATAAACAATATTATTTACTAGCTTTGGTTACTAGAACTAATTTTAAAATTGTTTAATTTAACAAATTAAAATACTCTAATTTATAATAACTAAAAATCTAGAAAAATGTTAGCTTAAAATGATAAATATACAAGTAATTTCTATAACAATACTTTTTTTAATACTATCAGAAAATATAATATCTATTAATTTAAAATCAAAATGGAGGAATTTGCAAAAAAAAACAAAAAATATTTTAGAAGAAAATTGGAATAAAACTCGAGGAATTTCTCAAGTGGGGCCAAAACCAGGTTCTTATCTTGACTATCCTGGAAAAGATATTGAAAAACTAAATAAAAATAAACAACTATGGGATTTGTACTATAAGTGTTTAGAAGAGCTTCTTAAAAGTATTAATGAAAATAATATTTTTCAAGCAAAAGTAATAACTACATTTAGAAGCTCATCTTTAAGGTTAATTAAATTGTTATTATAATTCATGGTATAATAATAATAATTTAACAGTAAAAGATAGATCATGTAAACCTCAGAAATGTATGAGCAAAATACCAATTACCCACAGTTCTTGGGAAAAACACCATATTTGAACTGGCAAACCTAATAGTGTAGTCAAATCAATTAAACATCAATTAATATAATATTTATATGATTAGTATTTAATATACACAGTAAACATTTTACCAAAATGATATAATACTGCAAGCAAGAAGATAACAAAAGTAGTTTAGTATAAATAAATAAATAAAGTATCACTA
Organism: Aphis craccivora; assembly: GCA_009835225.1. Lineage (NCBI taxonomy): Eukaryota > Metazoa > Arthropoda > Insecta > Hemiptera > Aphididae > Aphis > Aphis craccivora. The sequence goes on from VUJU01002543.1 coordinate 19,022, forward strand.
CGAAATATAAATACCTCAAAAATAAATTATTAATTAATATACCTACTATATTATGTATTATTTAATATTTGATGTATGATTATTTTATTCAATAATAATTTTTAGTTAGTGAATTTCTTTTATAATTTTTAAAATTAATATTATAATACTACTAAGACAGTATATATTGTATAATATAATTATATTTCTACATAATCTTTATTTATGTAAATTATTTAAAAAAAAGAATGTGTTATTATAATGTGAAATATTCAATGGTATAGTTGCTTAAGTTTTGTTCAAATTATGTTGGTCATAACTTTTGTCTGGGAAACATCAAAAATTGTTATTTACAAGTATAGTAGTTAATGTTTTTGCTAGAAATTCTGAGGTTTGTCTGATTTTTACTCATGTTCATAACACATACATGAATATAACTATATTCAATTTAATTATAAAATTAATAGCTTAGAATGTGAACTATGTATTTCTCCTAATGATATACTTCACAAAAATGTATGGTACTACTCATGGTCAGGAAACTCAAATAATTTAAGCTTAATAGAAGAAAATGATTATTTTCGTGTTTCATCATTGGACTTGTCTTTAACTATAATAAATATGGATGAATCTAAAAGTGGCTTCTATCAATGTAAATTACCTAATAGTGAAGCAGGACCTTACTTTATTGAACTTATTAATGATAATAAAGAGCTGATTATTGAAGTAGACAAAAAATAAACGTATTATTTAATAAAATAGATAAATATTAATATGTAAAATACATTTAGATGAACAAAACTCATTTTTTAAATTACGAAACAAGTGGAAAAATAATATTAGAAGATGTAAATTTGAAAATCTGGAATCAATGGACTCAGTGGTCATTATGTAGCAAATGTGATGTGATGGGTAAAAAAAATAAATTTGGTCATTGTACGATATCATTAAAAGGTAAATAAAAATCGAAGTTTTTATTGTTAACACAAAAAAATAATTATTATAAATAACCAATATTTTTTTAAATTATAGATAATATCATTAATAAAAAAAACAGAAAGAAAATATATGTTTTAGAAAGATTAATGGCTGCTTTTGATGTTGGTTTACCATGTGAGAGTAGTCTACTAGATTTATTTGGCTATTATGGTATAACAATAATGGATAAAGCAATAAGAGTAATGATTGAACATTGCCAAGTAATATAATTATATACTTTTAAAACATGATATAACGAGTATTTTTAATTTGTATTAATTTTATTTATTTAAGGTAAAATGTAATAAAAATGATTTATTTGAAATAAAAGATATGCAGGGGAATGTTAAAGAAAAAGTTAATAATTCTGCTGGTATATATTCACCATTGCAAATAGTACCTGAAATGCCACCAAAAGTAGAAACTTCAGTGATTATTACATTTTTAAATGAAGAACTAAATATTACATGCCCTGGGTTAGGAATAAAATTAGTTTATTAGTTATATTTAAAATATAACAGTATTAATTTGTTTAACTTTTAATGTATACATAGGAATTTAAATTTAGATGCCCCATATGAATGGAGGGTAAATAACCAGATTATTTTGAATTCCAATGAGCGAATAACAGTTGATATCTTAAATAGACTAACTATTAAAAATATAACTGAAAAAGATGAAAAAATATTTACGTAAATATAATTCCTAACATTAATCATGATACATACATGATTTAAAAAAATTTTCAATTTTTTAGATGTTGGCAAATTGATGACCTAGCTGGAATAGTAGAGATAAAATTAATTAAAGAATTTAATATTTCAAATCAAAGAGAGATATATTTTTATGCGGTTTTTATAGTCTTGGGGATTTTTGTATGGATTGGATGTAAAATGTTTTTTGACAGAGAAGCAGCATATTCTAGGTATTAATAAAATACATTGTTTTTTTTTTTATATACATATATTTATAAAATTAATAATCATCAATATTCTTACCTGAACAGCATTTGACGGAGTAACAATTCTATTGCTTGGAGGTACCATTTCAGGGGAAAGAGTGTTTGGAGGATCAATCCCTTTAAGCTTACGTTCAACTAACCACATTGCAAGACTAAACTGCTCCATATCCAACTTGCCGTGTTGATTAATGTCACAAAGACTCCTAAAATATTTATAATTAATAAAAGCTTACTAATAATAATATACCACTTAATTACAAAAAATTACCATATATGTGCTAATATAGATTGATGAATACCAGTTTTAAGAAACCTATCTTTGATTTCTGGACCAGAAACAAATCCATCCATATCAACATCAGACTCCAAAAACATAGAATCATAGCGAGCTTTTTCTTCTACAGTAACTACCCATGTAGTTGTTGGTAATGGCACTAAACCAATAGATGGAGTAATTGGCCTCTAAACATTAGTTAAAACATAAATTAAAACCCAATGCTTATAATATACAACTTGCATAATGCGTTGAATTTAAAAAAAATGTTTATTCGTACAGTAAATAGTAATTCAAGTTGGATATTTTATTAATAACAGAATCTGTATTACCAGCTAAATTATATATTAAAATTGTTTTATGTAGTCTAAAATTTAATATGACAAAATTGCATTATATATATTTTAATAAATAAATATACCAATTTATAATTTAAAGTACATAGTATGTTACATAACTTATGGAAAATACCTACCACTATTTCACTAAAAAAAGTTATCCTATATTGCTATCCAATTGTGAATTCAACAAACATTTACCATTTTAATGTGTTTGTGACATGCTCTTCTACCTCCTATCAATCACTTCTTAATATTATTAAATATCTTTAATGATAAAGTACAATATTCAGTTAACCATTGACAGTTCATTCACAAGACCCTAGTTATCTTTTTGATAACTGGTAATTAATACTAGTAAAATAATTTATTCTAAACTATATTTTTATTATTTTTAAATTAGACAACCCAAAAGCAATAAAAGTACATTAATAAGGTTATTTAATAAGAAATGTATTACATTCTAGAAAATTTATTTTAATTTAATTTGAGTCAGACACAGAATTACTGTAAATGACAATTTTTTTAGTCAATTTCAAGAATTGAAAGCAATAAAGGTAAAAATAAGAGATTAAGAAATTTAGAACACTAGAACACTGATTAATTGAAATATTTAATGTTTTCTTTTATATACTTAAATAAAGAATATTGTCATACCTACACAGAAAGTTTAGTTTATAATGCTAGTTGATTTTTTGGTAAATTATTTTTTTTTACCCAAAAGACAATTAATTATTTTTTTTTACCTGTCTGGTACGGTGATCAAAAAAGTTACTAACCAAACAGTTAATACAGATATACAAGGACATGTATGAATATGCTTTATCACAGCGGTTCTTAAACTGTGGTCCGCGACACTATAAAATACAAATGATTTCAGCTGTGGGTTAAAAATTAATAAGGTGGTCCGCGATTTAAAAATGTTCTTCATCAGGGGTCCGCGTAATAAAAAGTTTAAGAACCGCTGCTTTATCAGATATATTAAATACTAACTGACTAGTAAGTTACTCTAAAACTGTTCTATGAAACACTATCAAATTTGGATACTAATAAAGATATTCTAATCTTACTAAAATGTCAATAGAGGAAGTTTTAGAAACAGCAGAGGCATGGGAAAAATAGTATGAGTATTGTGGGGAAAGGCAATCCAGTCTTAAACAAAATGCAACTCTAGCCTGTATTTTGTGTCATACACAAGGTTACAACTAAGATAGCTTACTCTCCAGCAATCTTTTTAAAATATAAATTATAATTTAACACGTTCACCTCTGCTCGAATATACCTAGTCTAGTCCTACACGCCGTGAAAATATTGACAACATATTAGGTGTGCCGATCCGTGATAGTTGTTATCAATAAAACGTAACGAAAATATGCGGGAAACACAAACCAATTGCAACACATTATTTATAATACTTTCTGAATGGCCATGAGAAATTTTGAAATCGTATTTCTAAGGCCGAATTATTTATAAAGATATTTTAATAAATATGCTAGTGACGATCACAGATCGACTGTGGCAGTGAACGTGTTAAATAAATTAGAAATTTTTAAGTTATTATAAGACAAATATAATATATTTCAGACACATAATTATTTAGTGATTAGGCAAATCCAAAAACTTACTTTGGGTGGTTGTTTGACTAGATTTGAAGTAGCACTAGAAGAAAGCACCGGTAAAACAGGTACAGGTGAATTAGCCATAATACCTTTTCTTTTTGCTGGAGGTAATAATTCAGTAGGTAGAACACTAGGAATAGCATATTTTTCTAATGCTTTATAAACTAAATGCATTGCCTAAAAAAAAACATTTTGTTTTTATTCAGTTTCTAAAACTTATAAGTATTGAATATTTAAATATAGGTACATACCACAGCAAATTCATGTTGATCTAACTTTCCATCTTTATCCATATCAGCCAAGTCCCAAATTTTGCCCAAAGTGTCTACTGATAGTTTAGAATCAATTAGCAATCCTTTAACCTAAACAAAAATTATAGACATATAAAAATATATACAATTATCTAATACTTTATACTATTTACTTTATCTCCGGCAACTGTTCCATTGACTGGCCTCAATGATTCGAACATTTTATCATAGTTCATTCTCTCTGAAGGCTTCATTGACCAGTCATTCATATTAGTAACAGAAGTAACTAATCCTGTTGTTAGAACTTTGCTTGCTATGAGTTTTGATGCTTCGCCCTATAATACAAATAATTATCCAATATTACTTTCATACAGTTAGTCAATAATTTGAATCATACCATGTTGGGTGGTATGGTTTGTTGAGTGATGTTTAACATAGATATTTCTTGTCCAGCTTGTGCTAATGCTATTAATTTAAGTGCCACAAAAAATCCTTGTTTGGTTAAGAAACCTTTGGCAGTTGGGTCTGATAAATCCCAAATCTTCAAAACGATTAAAAAAAAAAGTTGTAATACATTTTTTTAAATTTTAGTTTAAGATTTTTTTATTTTTTTAAAGTTTTTCATTTAAACTAATAACTAATATGTAACTAACATAAAAACAATAAACTTACCTGACTAAGTACAACTTGTGATAGACCAGATTTTTTAAGGAAATTAGCTGCATCCATCGCTCCAATATTGCCTTTATTTGTAGGATCCACCTAAAAACCAAATATATTATTAGAATAATCTTTTATACAGATAATTATGAAAAACAGCTAAGTCCAATATAAAATTCTACATAACAACAAAAAATACTACTGATATTTAACCAATAAATAATATTAATATTAATGAATACATAAACAGGAAGGATAATAGCATTCATTACTTGTTATATAGAATAAAAAAAAAAATTTAATTAATATTAAAACTCAATTTTATGAAGAAATATTTATTTTAAAATTATATGCTTTGAATTAAGGTTAAATTAGTTTGTAAATAGTTTATATTAGAAATTACTTAACATTTAAAATTATTTAGGAATAAAGGTTGAAAAAAATAGGTATACCTATACTATACAATATAAATATGAAAAGCCAATTGCAACAATCAATTTTCTTTTTAAAACTATCTGGGACAAATAAACAACATATTATTTTAAAATTAAGTAAACCTAAAAAATATGTCATTACTAATTTATTGTTTATAATGATATTTAATATTATAATATGTAAACATTATAAATGAGTTTAAAAATAATTTATACTCTTATACTGCAGTTTTAAAAATGGACTTTTAAAGTTGATGTATTCATCTCTTCATATTCAAAATTATAAATAATAAAAAGTTTAAAATAGTTACTTACCATATTATAAAGAGCTTCATAAATTGGGAAGTGGCTTCCAGCTACCTACAATTATGCATTTAAATATATTTAACATTGAACATTAATAAGAATGGTTCAAAATAACCTTGATGTTGGATAATCAAAAGATATAAAATATAAATATATATTATTAATAAATTGATTTTAGGGTGGAGTCAAGTAAGTAGTAAACAATTCACCCCATTTAATAACTATAACACATTAAAGAATCTCATTACAATTAAACTTAGAATAAAATATTGTTGTTTCAAAATAGACTAGGTAAACAGTTATTTTATCATTTTCAAATAGATTATCCAGTTTCAATTTAAAGTAAGTTATTTTTCTCACTTCATTTGGGGAAGGCAAAGTAGCCATCCTGAACGCTCTTGTGTAACTGCTGCAATACAATTAGAACGATGTTTTACCAATTGGTTCAAATATTACTAAAATAATGACGGCAACAAAATACGACCAACTCGTTGGATGACTGTTCTCGGTGTGTACACGTAAAAATTATTATAATTTATAACTGTCGACAGAAATAGTAATTGGACGTAATAACAAAACACAAATAAAATTGATTTTTTCTAGAATCTTTATCAGAAAATAAATGACGTTTTATTGCAGTGTTGCAATGACAATAGTGTGAAATTCAAAATAGGATTTTAAATTTTACATTGGTGTTGGTTATTCTACGTTTTTCCATTCCACCTAAATGACTCTAATTTCTAATTGTTTAATTTCTATGGTCAAATGTCAATACACTATTTTTTGAAGAAATACCTACATTTCTTAAAATTATTTTTGAAATTGTGTATAAATCTAATGTGTGATAGAAAAAACTGTGTTCTATCCTCCTTGGCACATTATTATCAATTTGTAGAATATCTTATCAAATCTTATATAGGAATGGCGTCGTGTTTTGTTTTGGTGCAGATCGCAGAGTTAAACACATCACACGCTATCATTGTATAGACATTCTCTAGTTTTCGTCGTCGCGTAAACGGCAGGTTTGTCCATCTTCGTGTTTAAGGTAAGTTTTAAAATATAATTTTGTTTGTTAATATTATTATGTATATTGTTGTTTTATTAAATAAAATAATATTTGCTTGATCATAAACTATTACAATATTAATATTATCTTGAAATTAGTATACTACTTACGCATTCCAAATTACTCATGTCACATGGTCCGTATATTAGGTTAGGTATCTTAAAAACTATAAAATGAGCAATTATTTTAAAACTAATGTTTTAATTTAATTGTCATTTATTTCGGTATAAATGAAATACAATTAAACATATTAACATTTTTTTTTTTTAAATAAAACATCGCTACATCTCATTAAAATACTAATAATTGCTTATCGAAGGAAGTATTAAAAGAGCGTATCAAAAAATTTCTGAGTTTTCGGGGAAGAAATTTAGAATACGATTTGCTTATTTAATATCTATACTTTTTGGTTATTGATGGTATGTTTAATAAAATAAAAAATGTCCATCATCCAGTATTATTGGAGGTAGATTGTTTTATTACTAAAAACTACTTTAAAAGCTGAGTATTATAGTATAAGCTAATAATCATTAGCGATATTGCATTATTGATTGTAACGTTCCATTAGTAATATTGGACTTAATTAATTTTAAAAATCCATAAATAGAACATTTAAAAATCAAATACTATACACTTTTTAACACTGGATCAAAATAAGATAATATCTACTCAACTTTTTTGAAAACTCATTAAAATGAATGTTCGTAATATGTGATGTGTCCTAATGTATGTGTGTAGATTTATATATATAAAAAAAAATTATATGTCTGTACTCTGTATAACACACAGCTTTGAAATAGTAATAATGAACAATTTTAAATATTATTTATTTGTTAAAAATATTTAGTAGATATCTTGCATCTAAGAAAGAAATAGTTATTTTTAAGTTGTATCTACTTCAATTCTCAGTATAAAAATAATAACTTGAAAACAAACATTATCTGGAACTTGGTCAAATAAATTATACCCCATTATGTATTCACTTATCTGTAATACAAGTTTAAGATAGATAATTAATCAGTTTTACTTAAACTAATTCAAATCAATCTGTGTCATTAAAAATGAACATTAACTCACAATGCTTTATAATATAGTGCTCCTTTTTTTTTTTTTTTAACTTAGACATTGAAAATAGAATTAATTGTATCGATTAAAATGTTTTATTTATATATATCTGGGTTAGCTATGATTCTACACTTATTTAAAATCTTTAAGATACTTAAATTAAAATAGTTTTAATTACTATGTAATAAGTAATAACTAGTAATTAATACTACTTATATAATATTAAACTTAAAAACAAAATAAATCCATATTTGATTATCTTCTTTCAGAAATTATATTCATATAACCGTTCAACATGGCCAAGTCAAAGAATCATACCAATCACAATCAAAGTATAATTTTAACTTCAAATTCTTTTAATAATTATTTAATAACTTCTGTGTATTTATTTAGATCGTAAGGATCATCGTAATGGTATTTATAGGCCAAAGAAATACAGACATGAATCACGTCGTGGTGTAAGTGGCAAATTTATATTTTCTTAACATTAAATGTTTATAATTGTATTGTTACTTCTATTTAACATATTTTTATAGGTTTGTCAAAAATTTTTAAGAAACCAGAAACATGCTTTAAAAGGAAATCTGTCCACCGCAGATCAGTTGGCCAGGGCTAATGAAAGAAGTGAAAAGAGGTTAGCCTTAAGGACCAAGTTTGCTGAATTCAGAAAGAAGAAAGCCGCAACCAAGAAACCATAATTCTGACTTGAAAGAATTGTTTGACATCAATAAATTTCCTTTTCGTTTATTTTAAACGAAATTAATACAATTTAGAGTTATTTTTTTATTGAATTCTTCCTGTATTTTAATCGTTAATAAACAAACTACCTAAAACAAGAATACACAATTGTAGGAACTAATTTAAATCATTATAATTTTGAAAGTGGATAGTTACATAATTTGTTTCAAAATATTATCTTTAAATGTATGGATTATCTATGTACTTTATTATATAAATTACAATGATTTAATATTAACTGTACGTTAGGTACAAACATATCTTATAATTTTCCATTTACAAATCTATTTATTAACGTGGTTTTAAGAGATGAGTAATATAATTTCTTGATTAATATATTAGAAATAAACATTTAAATTGTATATTTAACTATTAAACAAAATTACTGACAGGCTACTATGCTATTAATATCATTTGTCTTAAGTCACATAAATAATCACTTAACATAATAAAACATTCTTAAATATCCTGTTATGAACCATTAAATTAATTAAATTTTTATGCAACCAGTTACCGGTAGTCTCAAACATAATACCTATGAGTAAGCTTTTTATAGGCATTTTATAAATAAGGTTTTACCACCATTGAAAATAAGAGACAATGGTAGACAAAGATAAACAACCATTTAATATTTTTTTTTTTAAAAGACATTTGCATCAATTTAAAACATTATTTCATCAAAGGTAACATCTATTGTACATTATAAATTAAACCATTATTTTTTAGTTAATTATCTTATATACTGTATACTTTTAATTTATATTATAGAATGATGATTCTTCCAGGTATCTCATCATAATAGTTAAAAAATTATTTAGATCATTCATGAAGTACATTAACGCTGGCATCATTTTTGTAATAGCAGCAACAATACAACATACCATCTTCGTTGAAAGATAATTTATATTAATCAATTGTGTCTTAGTAATTATTGATTTTATACTAGAAGTAGAATCTATTTAACAAAATACAATCAATTTTAAAAAGTATCAAAATTAATGTAACTAAACTACATACATGCATATTATGTGATATAATATTCATAAAATCATAAATACTAGAATATTTTAAATAATAATTCTATGAAATGCTTGAATTGGTGTCTTTAAAATCTAATAGGTAAAAAGAAAAACCTCCATATTCAAGTAGGCATTACTTTTATAGGTTCAACCTCTATGATAGCCGATAGGTGTTGACGGTGTAGTACATCTACATTGAAATAAAAGTAAATCTAATTTCATTATAAACCCTTTAAAGATAAATTTATCTGCGTAATATTCATTTTAAAATAATAATAAATAGGTTGTACAAAAGTATTAGTTACCGATATAGGTAATGATATAATTGTATGGATAACATTTTTCAATCAATAAAATAAGTCAATTATATTTTACATACCTAATACATATCTAAAATAATTTATAGCTAAAAAATGTTATTATATCTAAGTACATTTTTTTTCAAATAATAGACAATAATAATTAATAAATATTTTTTTAATTATGCTCAATCTTACACATTTCTTTCAAATTATGATTAACAATACACTTTAATTTTTAAATTATACATATTTGAGTGAATATTGTTATTAGTTAATTAAAAAATTTAATTTGAATATTACAAATATGTAATACAAAGTTGGAAACAATTAAATATCTTTTAAATATAATAGTAACTTAAATCTAACAATGTTTTTTAACATTTAAATTTTAAAGTGTTATAATGGCCAACTTTAGATTGTAAATTATGATTTAAATATGTTTTAATAAGATTATTTTCTAAATATAAAAATTTTTTGATAGATTATTCGTAATTTTGATTTCATTTCATAGGTATTAAAAAAATATATATATTAGGTAGGTACATAGTTAAGTCTTATTAGCATTTAGCACAATGGTATAATTTAATATATTTTTGATAACTATGCCAAAATATTATACGTAATAGGTACCTATTTATAATCAATGGTATTACGTTAGACCATTTTTCAAAAATTGTATTAAGTATTTATTATAACTTTAAAGACAAAATATTTTTTTTTTAAAACCTTGTTTTTTTTTGTAAATTTCTTTATAAAATATCTTACAATATTTTGTTTATTGATAATTAAACCATTATTACCACTGTAAAATGTATACCTACACGTATAATATAATATAAATTTGGTACAAAAGAGCTGTCAATAAAAATGTTATTTTTGGTTTAAAATGTTTAAAAACCTACCTAGTTTATGGTTTTAAATCCCAAGGCGGGGAGCAATCAATCAATTAGCATACCCCCACCCGACTCCCTCGATAACCACCACTGTATTACTCATACTCGCAATTCGTTCATTTCTATGTCATTTTTGCTGTTGATGTTGAGGCCTAAGTAACCTAGGAAGGTAGGTATTTAGAATCATAAACTTTTTAGAATTTAGGTAGGTATAACTAACTTTCTAACAAAATAATATTTATTCAATGTGGAATTTAATTTAGGACAACGGTTAGGTTGGTTTGTTGTTCTTATCGTACAAACGTACTTAACATACCTAATAAATTTTCGGTCAGCAGTTCAAGTGTTTAGATTTATTACTTTTGATATTAGAGTGAATTGATCTTTTATGAAACTATTAATGGTATGAACTTCAATTTTTCATCGAAATTTAAGCTGGTATATAAAATAGCGCAGTTTTAAAGTAGTCATAACTCTTTTAACAATTAAATTATGGTAAGAAACTTACATAGGTACCTATTAAGTAGGTATGAACTGAGATTAAGTTCTAGGTTGACTCACTATATTAAAACTAATAAAATTAAACTTGGTTGGTCCGTGATCGTAGATTTGCTGTAGCAGCTATACGATAGTCGCTGCATGCTACCTATTGGTTTTATATCATATGCTCATTTTATTTAGAATTTTTTAAAATCAAATTTGTACGGTAATAAATAATAATTAATAGTATAGTGTGTGATTTTCATTTTTCACACAATACAAAACGTCAACAACCTTTGAATGTTGTGTCTTTGACTTGTGTGATAGTGAGCGTATAACATTGAAAAACCAGAATCACACATCTCCCTTTAAAGCGATTTACGTATAATACCTAATGTTTGTTAAAATTCCAAGGAGGGCAAACAAATGGGTCGTAAGTTTTCGAGGTGGGTCGTGACCCTTTGGCGCCGCTACTCGCAACTGGTACATACAGCTATATAGATATATTTCGTTTTATTCACTTGCTTATAGAATACTGTTTAAAAAAATATATATAACCTGTCAGTCAAATCAAAGACAACAATAATATGATATAGGTACCTATGTAATCTTGTAGATTGTACAATGTACATAATATGTCATATATAGGATATTTCGGTATAGATATAATATATTATTGTGTTAAGTGTTTAACAAATCTAAAAATGAGATAGGTAATAAACTAATATAGGTACCTAGGTAACTAATAAGTGAACCGTGAATCGTGATTCGTGAATGAGTAGAATTCGATTGCTTACGATTTACCTTTTAAGGAACACTACTGCGTATGTTCAATGTTGGTTGAATAACAATAGAAACCCATTAATACAAATATACGAATATACAACACGGTTGTTTAGATACTAAACGTTGCCAAATGTATAATTGTATAATTTATAAAACTATACTATATTAGATTCTGAGCAAAGCGATGGATGTGTATTGATTTCACAATGATTATTAATTTTTTATTTTTTAACTTTAAGTGTCATCACTTTTTGCATTTACTTTATTCGTCAACTTTGAGGGTGATTTCTGGTAGCAATTAGCATCTGGTTTAAAGTCAAAAGTAAAAAATGTTTGAATGTCCAATAGGTACTCTTCATAATAGTTGAGAAAAACAAAAAAAAAAAATAATTAAGGAAAATGAAAATTTTTACGCAAAACGAGTATAAACTAAATTTAGTTTAATATTTTTTTTGTAATTTATAAATGAATAACAATATATAACAATATTGATACTAGACATTTTTACCAAATGTTTATATTAGCATTTCCTACATATAGGTATTGGTTTTCAGTTTCAAAATACTTAGAATATTTCCAAGTTATTTGTAAATTTTTTCTGTAAATGTCGATAAAAAAAAGTTTTTTCCGAGGTATTTAAATTTTAATTTTAATTTAAAGTTCTTCTAAATTTATCATGAAAGTTATTTAAAAATAATTCTAAGTTAAAAGTTTGAAAAAATTCGTCAAAAACGTGAATATTTACAAACTATTTTCTAGTTAAAAATGTATAAAATGTTCAATTGATATACTTATGGCTTGAACATTTAATTATAATTTGATATGAAATATTATCATCTCTAATAATATAGATAAGTCATTCATACTGAAACTAAAAAATATTAAAACACAATTTTTTTATAGTTATTTGAAGCTCATGTTTGGATGATTTTAAATGATTTAGATTAATTATAAGCTGTTTTCTATACAGCATTATGCTATTATATTAAAATGTTTGAAAAAATGATATGAATTCATGACATTATATTATATACTTGTAATATAAATTAATAGTCCGTCTTCGTACAGAATCGTTATTTGTATCTGTATGCAATGGACAATTATTTATCATTAAATTAAAATTTAACACGCACATTACAATGTCTTACTTAACGACGATTGATTTATATAGGTATATATATTCCGATATTCGACAATACGAAAAAAAAGAAAAAATATTATATATCGTCAATCTGGGTGACTTGAAACTTCAGTGTAACTTGAAATACTTGGTTCTATGGTCTTATGCGATAATGAATATATTTTTTGCAGGAATTTTTTTTCAGCTTAGAATAAGAAAAAGAAAGTCAAAATCGTTTTCAGTCACCCAGATTGACGGTAATACATAGCTGTATACACAGACGTCACAGCCAATAATTTGTCGTAATCGACTTATTAGTATTTTATTAATTATTATGTTTAAACATAAATTTCTAATATGACGCGTATTCAGTATTTCTGTATGGTATTGTTATTGTATCACTTAAACATTTTTGTTGATTTTTCGTCAATATAAACCATTAAAAATACTTTTACAAAATGTTATGGATAACGATCACTAAAACATCAGTAATATAATAAGTATATAATATAATAACGAATGTACGTAAAAATTGAACTGGTTAAGTTTATAGTAAAAAAAGAATACATTTTTTATCAAAATATTTTATTATATTAACATTTTTAACTAATGAAAAAATAACATGGATAGCTCAATATGGTTCAAAATTAAGAATAAAAAAATAAAAAACAATATTTAATTCTTTGTATGCCAAAATTTGTTGAGCAAAAAAATTTGATAATAAATAAATTTACTCTAAAATTTAAGCTAACAACACAAAATTGGAAATATTGAACGTAAGTTTTTGTATGTTATAGTAAGATGTAGACAATACACATGTGGTTGTTCGTATAATATTATCGAAACCATTAACTTTGAGTCATTAACCAAACACATATACCTTGTAATATATTACTATACGACGTATTCATTAGTTTTGAAGTTAAATGTAGCAGTGTAGCACGCGCGCTTGGTTTTTCTCCCCGCCAAGCTCATGACGTTGAATCTTATTATATTTATTTTTGGTCGACACTGGGACACTTGACACTCAAACACATATTATTACATAATCTTTTTGCGTCTCAGATGTTTAATACATAACTCAGTATTTGTAGTCGTCACTATAGTCAAGTAGTCGTGTTGGTGAGTGGATATGCGAATGACGTGCGATTGTTTTATGATCATTGCTGTTACGCACTATACGTTACAGAGGCGGCTTGAACATTTAAACTTTAGGGTGCAGGGTGGTCGGTTGATCATCTTTAATAACATTGAATTTGTTTAAAATAGCTATAACTTATTAATTGTTCCTAGATATTTTAATATTTTTTAATCTGTGTCATGAGTAAATAATATTAAGTACTTATACTAACAAGAGTAATAACTCAGTTAAACTGATTTTTTATTTAGTAAAATATCAAATCTCTGCAGTTGTGGCCGGTGGGTGGATAGGTGAGCGGTATATTTTAGGTTTTCCTAGGTCAATTAAAATTGTCAAACCACCACTGCTGCGTCATTATACCTACGCAATACGAGTAATAAGACTAAGAAACGGATGCTCGACACACTAAATTGTCAGTTATTATTATAAAATTACCAGTTAGACAGCCACCTACGTTGTCTACCGTTGTGTGCCATCCCAGAGAAATTGAAAATTTACCGTGTTCAGGGTATAGGTATACATTTTACACATTTTACAGAAAGACAACTCATGATGTGGCCATGAGAGTATTATATTATATAATAGCATTCTTGGATATCCTAACTTCGGCACTAAGCTCTAAATCCCAAAAAGTGAGTTCGAATGATTTTTAAATTCCTAGATCACCCAAAACAGTTCATAAAACGAAAATGTATGCAAACATTTATGGAAACTACCCAAGGATGTAAAATAATTATAAATAAGTAGGTAAAAATTGTATTTGCTTACTGTAATAATAATATTATCAATAATAGTTAATAATATAGTTTATGGAGATACATCTTGTAGATACCTAATAAGAGATATATTTTCATAGAAGATTCCTGTATTTATTCAGCGTGTAACACAAAAATTTGACATTTGTAGGTACTAATTAATTTAAATTTTATATATTTATATTTTATAAGCACAATAGTGAGATCTCCATCTTTATGATATTCTATAGTCTAATGTGTATAGAGTGTAGATCAAAATATAAAAAAAAATTCCGTTTAAATTGATTCCAACCAACAAGCTATACAGCCTACAGACCTTTTATGAAACCTATAGGTATATTGTGTGCGTATTATATTCAATAGTTTTCTAAAATTGTCTTGATTAATATTAGTCATCAAATTGCTTCAATAATTAATATGCGAGTTAAGTAAATTTTATTTTTGCACACGTAGTCTATTTGCAGCTATTGCGATTGATTATTATAAATGTATAAAAATGTTTATATCTTCCTACATTTTCAATTTAATTATATCAAAAATAATGGTTAATTAACTTTAAAAAGTATTCTATTTCATATAGTATTATACTACTAATAGCTACGATTGGAGGCATTTAAAAGTTTAAAGCCCATTATTTATAGTTAAAAATTCATCATTTTAATTATTAAATGTTTTCTACTCATTAAGTTATTATTCGTTAATGACTACAAAGTATAGACATTTGGCCAAATTGGTTCCCATTTGAAAAAGGTAATTTTAATGAGTTGAGCCGAATTGGTTCCCATCTGTTTTCTGTGTTTAGGCCAAATAGTAACAGTTTTAATTTTATTTTCATAATAGGTACAAAATATTAATTAGATATTATAAAATATAAATGTACCTACACTTAACATAGCAATAGATTGTTGGAGGCTTAGACAATTATTACTGGTACAATGATACCCTGATCGATTAAGTTAACGATTGAGATACACCATAATATACGTATTTATATTGCTGCTGTATAAGTATTGAGTATATCGTATAATATTTTTTATATTTATTTTATATCCTATGTATTCTAAGTACCTTAATAAATAATAAAATACCATTTTCAAACGGAAATCAATTTGAATTACCTTCATAAAATATCTTTTTCAAACGAGAACCAAATTGGTATGCGGGGTTGGGGCTCAGGAACCAATTTGGTATCAACCACTAGAACTGAAGTTATTGGAAACAAATTGTCGGTTTTTTTAATGAGTGAAAATAGAATAAAATATTTTTCTAGTTTTTTATTTTGTTCATCAGCTGTGATTATATTATCAAAGTGTTTAGGTATAAAAAGTATATGCACACTATATGGAGTAGGTGCAGCTTACGAAGGAACTTTTATTATTCTAATATAATGTTGTATTAAAAATTGTTTTAAAAATATCCATGTATAGAATAATTGTATGAACGATATACCTATTCAAATATAACCACGTCTATATTATAGTAGGTAATTAAATTTTTTAGGTAAAAATGATAAGATATAAAAATAATCTATTGACTACTATTTAATAGTAACAAATTATAGGTATATAGTATAAAAATTAACATAGTGTAAATATATATTGGTTTGGCGCAGTGGAAGTACCTAATGCGCAAGCGGTTCCCACGGCGTCGTCGATTCCAAACGAA
>VUJU01002544.1:0-35839 GCA_009835225.1 Aphis craccivora
GTGAGGACCACCAATTTTGTAAAAAAATCTTTGAGGCCCACTATAATAGCACACTTATATACGTATTATAATTATAAAATATATATTATATGAGATAAAACTACATTCTAACCTTAAAGTTCGATACAGTACACTCATTGTACACTGCAGTTAATATTGATAAAATATTATTATAACCAGAAATATTATTAAGCATGAAACAAAAATATATAATAATATTATTTTAAATATATATAATATTTAATATTATGTTGTTCACGGCCCAGTACCGTGCTGTTCGAGGCCCACAAGTGGGCCGCGGCCCATGGGTTGGGAACCGCTGCTATACACTATATAATATGCTAGTATATGTGGATTAAATTGTGGTTTGTCTAAGTCACTAAAAATCATTACTTATATAATATAATATTAGTTGAAACCGTGAATTTCGTAGCCTGCTAAAAATCCTATATCTTATATAATATCTCAAACTGTGTGTTAAATTCATTGAATTTCTGTCTTTCTGTTATTTTGTCCTTTGTGCATTCCTAAACGGCTGGAGTGATTGCGACGAAATTTGGTGCAGATATATATTAGACCTATGGGCAGAATATAGGCTTAGTTAAAAAGTGATAGACCCACACCGGGAGGTGCTTAAACATACATTTTGAGATTTACGAAGTAAATTTAAGTAAATTTTTATTTATAGATGGTTGTTTCCATGGTAACAAACAAAGGACAGACAGACAGATTGTTATATTATTGAAACTAATGGCAATCATCTATAAACAAAAATGTCCATCGTAAATCTTAAAATGTCTGTTTGAGCACCTCCCGGTGTTATACCTATCACTTTTTAACTTAGTCTATATCCTGCCCATAAGTTTGATATAATATTTCTGTACCAAATTTCGTCGCAATCGGTCCAGCCGTTTAGGAATGCATAAAGGACAGACAGATAGATTATTTGTATTATATATTACTAAAATCCGTTGTAAAGAATAATAATATAGACAACAATGTTCCTATAATAGATGTTTGGTTATTACTATATAAATTTAAAAAAAAAAATCACTTTTCAGGCATTAAATAACTTTTTTCAGAACACATAAATAGAAATCTTGTAGTCCATGAATAACTTTTGTACTCTATAGTCTATATCGCCTGTACCCATGAGTTAGATAAATTGATAAATTAGATCAACTACTATCAGATCATTAATATGGTACTCTTCACCACAATTCTAATTTCATTTTTGCTTACCTACCTGATTATAATTTCCGCTGATCTAGCTTCTTCTTTGGATTTTAATGATTTCTGCCATTTTATCTGACTCATTATACATACGTATTTTTACAATGCACATGTATACGGCCACAGAATGCCTTAAAATAATAAATAAAAGAATGTAATGAAATAATTTGTTTAATTTTTATTTTTTAGATAAATATTATCCGAATTTTCATTTTTGTTATATTAAAAGTAATTAATCAAAAAATTCTGTTTTTATTTTTTATATTTTGTAGTATGTTGGGTAGATTATTTTCAATATAGAAAAAAATATACATGACATATTTAATTTATAAAATTTAAAACATTAAAAGTATGTGTTATGTATTAATGGAGTTAATAATAAGTATAAATTGATATGATTTGTATTTTAATAAGCTATCAGCAGTTAATGAAAATATTATCTATCCAATATAACCTTAATATATTATTTGATTTGTATAATTCTTACAATTATACTAACAATATAATTATAAATACTATGATTAACTATAAATATATTGTAATTATTATTATAAAGTATCACTGATCAATGGCCTAGCTCCTACTATATATTCACTGCATAACTAACTCAGTTTGCCAAAAAGTTTACCGGTTTTAAAATATTTTAAAACATTACGTTTTCACCATCAGTCAAGATTTCAAACATCTTAGTTCACTCAAAATAAATTATAGCGGTTTTATTAATATAGTTTCAATTCTCAAGATTCGCTAAAAGGTAGGTACCTAACAATAATTTTATTAACACTGGCGCTGTGTTTAGTCTACTATAACCTACCGTGATCACGCAATGAACCACCATTCCCTATTGACCCTATTTACCTTCTATTATCATTTACCTAGGTTATTATGTACATAATTACATAATTGTTTGATTTTGTTTTTTATTATTTTGCTGAAATTATATTGTTTTATTATTTTATTATGTTTGTCAATCATAATTAATACACAATAAAAGTTAGAAAATATTTTGGAGATTATGATAGCCAGTGTTTAAATTAGGTATCATAGTTTTAAATGCCTCTTTAAATAAAGGAAAAATGTACCCTAATTATATTTTAAAATGCTCAAGTTCAAATCTATAAGTTAGTTATTGTTTTTGTTTCATTCTAATTCAAGCCTGTCACGGTAAGAGTACAGATTATTTAGTAATGCAATGTACCACTTATTTTAAGCTATAATACTTTAATAGTAGGTATAGTTATAAATTAACAAATGCATATAATTTAGAATATATTATGTGCACGATATTTATTTAACTTTTTATTCTAGATACGTTAGTAAAACCGAAAGATAATATAAGTAAGTTATTGAGCTATAATTATATTAAAATATGGGAGCCAATATTTTAATATAAACATAATTATTGACTGCTAATAAAAATTTAAAATACAGAAAATAGATAATTCGGTGAAAGTATATCTAATTAAAAATATTTGTATTGTGACTAGTAAACAATCCAAATGACCAGAAAACAAATGGAAAAACTAAATTGTTCAAGGGAATGAGTTATATATTAAAATAAATTACAAAAAATATAATTTGTTGAGACGTGATAAATAATCTATAAAAATAAAAAGTTTAGAGGACTTTATTACCATATGGCCGCATGTATTTTATTGTCTTTATCTAACAAACGTACAATATAGTACATTTCTGATTTGATGAATCAATTTTAGCATGTCATTTTTAAATTAAATAAAAAGTAGATATACTTAAAACTTGCTTAAAATTACATTTGCATGTATTTATCTTAAAAAAAAAAAAAAAGAAAAATTACAAGCAGATAACCATAACGTATTTTATTTTAAATGGGATGCTTGACCAATTTACTTCAATATTAAAATAAAGAACACAATATTGTATGTTTTTAAGATGGATACAACACATGCTAGTGCAGAGAAATCTTAAAATAATATAGATATTTATAAAAATGTAATTTTTAATAATGAATAAGCTAATATATTTCAAAAGAATAACAATTTTAATGATATGCAACAATATAAGATTATATAATTCAAATTGTATTCATTTTTGTCTATAGTAATAAGCGCATGTTAAATTTCTATTGATAATATATTTTCAGTATTTTATGAATATATTAGCTATATTAATCATCTATGGAATCTATATTTATCTCTCTCTCGAAACAACCATGTACCTAGTTTTCCCCTCGTTTCCATGTAATCCCATTCCTTTACTTGCATTTATGAGCTTAGATGTTGAGTTGATATCTTCCTCTTTGGTTTCACCCATTACCACAATGTCATCTGCATAAGGTAACATAACATGTTCATTGCTTATCTCCATCCTTCTGTCATCGTGTGTTACTTATTATTTTGTCGAGAGCCAAGTTTAATAATGCAGGTGACAAGGCGTCTCCTTTTTTTAGGCAGATTTAACTTTAAAAGGATCTGAGATGGCTTGAAAATAACGCACTCTGCATAATATTTTTCCATAGCATGCTTTTATTAGGTTCATATAGTTTTTGGGTATTCCTAAAATTGCCAGTATTTTCCAAATCTCTTTTCTGTCTACACTATCATACACTTGCTTGTAATCCACAAAGATTAGATGAAGGTTCTTTCCGAATTCATAATATTTTGACATTATCTGTCTTAGTTCGAAGACATGGTGTATTGTAAATTTTCCTCTTCTAAATCCACATTGGTAATTCCCAACTATTTCTTCGACAAACGGGTTTATTCTTTCTAATGTCAGTGTTTTTAAATTTTTATAACATGTATCCATTAATGATATTCCTTTATAGTTCTCTGTTTTAATGAGATTTCCCTTTTCAAATATTGGGTATACAATTGCAGTTTTCAATTCTCCTGAGATAATCTTAATTTTTCATATTGTCTTAATAACTTCCCTAGTTTTGCTCACCAATATTGTCCCACATTTTTTAGTAATTCCACCACTAAGCTGTTTCCTCGTGGTGCTCTGTTGTGTTTAGCCTTTTAATTAAATTCTCAGTTTCTTCATATTTGGGTATCTCTATATCTATTTCTGCTGTTTGACGGTCCACATTGGATTTAAATCCTGACCTACAGTGGGTCGATTCATGTCTTCAAAATTCTCCTTGAAATGGCTTATGACTTGTTTTTCTTGATTATAGTGTGATTATAGTTCTTGTGTCGTCTTCTATGATCATTGTTTGTGGTTTAAAATCATCAATAACCCAATCAGCTCCTCTATACATCCCCTCCATCAGAATATTAAAAAGTGAATTTGTGTACTTATATTTTTTCTAGGAAAGTATGCATTACTTATTATCAATTTTTTGAGTGTGCTAAATTTAATAGTCAGGTCCCATTTCTGTTACTCAATTCATGTTAATTGTTAGGTACTATAACCAACCTATAAATGTGTTTCTTTCCAACCTTCGCGTTCATATCACATAATACCATCTTTAATTTTTATACAGTGCTGCTGTAAAGTGGCATATACATTTTCTAGTTCTTATTGGATTTGTCCATTAACATTGTTATTAGGTATTTAAAATTTACAAATATGTAAATATATTATATAATTATCTCAAGAATTAAGAAAGTATTTTATAACATTAAAAAATTTAAAAGTAATCATTGTAATTGTATTTATAAGTATTTGATTTTAATATATTTTTTTTTTATTATATATTTGTAAAAAAATATATACCTATATTTTATATCTCTATTCATTACTATAGTAATTTAATTTTTAACCAAAAGTAACCATTTAATAAAGAAAATAATACTCAATTTTCTTGAGCCAAAACTTAATTCATGTTTGAGCCACTTTACACCGACTTATAAATATTGAAACAATAAACTATAGACGCCATCCGAATATCAAGGAATCTTTTGATTAACTTTTATTGAAAACGATAAAATTATTCAGAAGATTAACGATCATAACAGCTACACAGAAGATTAAGAAGATTTATATATAAAATATCATAGGATATTAATTTTAAGAGTAAACTTTGAAAAAAATAAAATGTATTCATATTATTGAAAATACTTTTTTTTGCATAATTTGATTTTATTAAAATTTAACGTTAATATTTTTAATTTTTAATTTTAGTTTTTTAAATAACAACATATTTTTTAATTTTATTGGTTATAATTTATTAATTACTCATTCAAAATGCTCAGAAAAATATTTTGCTTATGATTAATAAAACATTAATGATGGACCTGTTGTTATATTATGTTGATAAAAAAATAGATACTTATATTAAAATATACTTTTTTACATTTTTTTTTTTTAATATAAAGGAAATTTAATACCTATTAAAAAATCATTCGGTATAAAAATTTTAGTAAAAATCGATCATTGGATTTATTAGTATAACAATTTAAAAATTAATGAAAGGTAGTGGAGTTAAAAAAAAATCATAGTTTATAGTTTAATTATGTAATAATTTAAAGATTAAAATAATTTCATTTATTGTTTTCAAATTTTAGGCATTACAGGTAAGTGATTTTAGTAGATATCCGATTTTTTTCGACCTTGTCAATTTAATTCATATATTTTAAAAATATATTCTTTTATCACAATGAGTAATCATTTAATTGTAATTGTTATTATATGTAAATATTTTTAATTTTTCATATTATAATATATAATATACTGGTGTTGTATAGCCAAAAATAAATCTCGTCAGATGTTTGTAAATTTATCCAAAAATCCGCGAAATTTACACTATAATAGTTTTTGTATGATGACCTAATTCAACGTAATCGAGTGTGTTCTAACACGATCGCTGTTCATTATCACCTTCAACATAAGTACGGAACTAAGAATTTTTCAACTTATTCTTCGTATATATATATATATATATATTTGTATTTTTATTTAATTTTCATCTGATGGTGTATATTGATGTATGTTAATGTATATTAATATACCTGCTTAAATGGTTCGATAAACTTTAAAACATTTTTTCTTGATTATCTCTAAAAATGTATTGTTGTTATAATAATATCATAAAATTATACGATATCTATATTATATATTTAAGGTAGGCACTTTTCTTATTTCTATGAAATTCAACATAAAAATCGCTTGAAATACTACATAAAATAGAATATTTATTATGGTATTCATACACTGTGATTATTAATCTTATACAAATATTAATACATTATTAGTTATTACATGTTCTATCATAATACCAGCTAATATCATATTCTACTATTAATTACCGTTATATTTATGGGCTATAGCCCACTTATTTAAATTAATTATATATTATACAAATAATATGGTAAAAAATATTTTATGGTATAAAATATATTTTAGGATTTCAAGACCTATTCATGAAAACTTATAGAACTCATAAAAGCCGGTGTAAGTATGCTTTTTTGAAAAAAGAAATAATAGGTGCTTTAAAGTCAATATAGTAATATTAATTAGGTAGTGAAAAATATTTAACAATATACAGCATAATATGAAGTATATAATTCTAAATGTTTATTAAAGTATCAAATCAAAAGAGTAATTATTAGCGACATTTTTTAGTGAAAATTTGATAAATTTACTTCTCACTTAAAATTTAAAACTTTAAATGTAATACTTGAATTTTAGTATGGCGATTAGATTAGTATTAAATATTTACGAGTAAATATAAATTGTTAGATGGAATTAAAAAGTTTTAATTTTTTTTTTTTTAATGATCAGATGCAGTAAAATTTATAAAATAATATTAATACTATTTCAAATTAGTTTGTTTTATTTTATTATTTATATATTCATTATATATATATATTTTGAAGAGGGGCGGGGATTGGAGATTTGGAAAAAGCATTAGGAGATTGTAAAGAAAGAATGGAAAATATATATTCAAGTGAATCAGTAATAACTATGAACTTTGATAAATTAGAGAAAATGTTCAAATAAATTTAAGTTGTTAACGAGCTATAAAAAAAAAAACAAATAAAAGATTTATAATAAATAATAATTTAAAATTTAAAATATCGATAGACGAGTGAGTGACGGTTGAAGTCATCATTAAACAGATGTAAATTTGTAAAAGATTGTATATAATATATATTATAAGGATAATAGATGTAGATTCGGTGTAATTTCAAAATGTTTATAAAGTATTTGAAGTACAAATAAAATTCTCAACTTTAATAATTCATTAACGTTATTATTTATTACGATAAATATTTTACATAATTAATTGCGTTAGAAGTGTTAGAACATTAAAATGTAATACGAATGTTTACATACCTAGTTAATAAATGATCAATTTCTTTATATATAGTTTTTATACAAGCTCCATTAACTTGGTGTACAATTCAAGGTAAATAATAATTAATCAAGATGTTTAGTTTTTATATTTTATATTATGTAGTTTTAATCAATTTTAGTTTATTGTATTTGTGAGTGTAAATATATTACCTACTCTGTTAGTTCAATATTTTATAAATATTTTATGTATTTAATATTATTAGAAAATATTTTTCAAGAGTTAACAATCAATAATAAAATATTCATGTAATATAGTATTATCACATAGTTCTATTAAGGTTAGGTAAATTTTAAAACTGAATTCTGCATTAACCATTATGAAACAATACTAAGATTTACAGATTTCACTGCTAACGGGTACTTAAAAAATATATCTCACTTGAAAAGTGTTAAATTTTATGTTTATTAATTTTAATATATAATTTTTCTTCTAAAGTGACTTTTGTATATATCATTTTATATTTAATAAAATGTAGTAGATACATATTATTATAAGGTTATTAATTGTACGGTAGCTACTGCTTTTTTTTATAACAAAATATATTATAATAAGGAGAATCCATAATAATTAGTAGAACTATATTTTGTGATGTGTATTGTAGGTGGGTACAGATAATACGAGTACCTACATGTTTCAAATATTTTAATCTTGCGTATTACTGTTACTAAAAATTTAAATGTATATATTTACTCGTTTCACGATCAACGCATTTTATTATTTTTTTTTAGATATTTATTTAAGCTACCGTTCTTTAAATGAAATGTATTAATTTTAAGACTATCATTCATTATAGGTACTTAATTAAATTGAAAATTAACATTTACTAGTAGGTATGTATTTATTTAATATTAATTAATGGTTCAAATTATTTTCGTCTTCTAGCTTGTTACAGTAAGACCACATGTTACAATTAAATTTTAATACATTTGATAGTATTACTATAAGAGCTATTATAATTAATTTTACTATTGATTATATTAATTTATTTCTTAGTAAAAGTTAAGGATACTATATCTATGATTTAGAATTAAATCAAAAGAACCTAAATTATATTTAGAATTGGAACAACATTTTTTAAACAACTAAATAAATTAGTGGATCGTAAGCATAAAAAAGTTATTTTTAGTTTTAAGATACCTAGTGCGAATAGATTTGTACTATAAATAGTTAAAAATGATCTGAACATTTTTGAAAATGCTAAATCCCTACTTATAATATACATTTATGTTATAACAAAAAACTAAAGTTGTTATATTTTGCTTAAATATCCAATTACTTTTTACATACAATTTCAACATAAAAAGCTTATAAAAAGAAATTATAACTTTGTTAAAATTATAATTTTCGATTTATTATTTAACTGAAAGAAAACTAATGATGAACCTTGTGTTAAATTTTTAATTTTTTTTCTTATAATCCAATATGTTATGATTAAAAAAAATTTCAAAATTTTCAAATATTTTAAAATAACATAAAAAGGTAAAAAAATTTTAAAGCTATATTTCATACATTAAATGCTAATTAATTAACTAATGGAAATATCAATTCCTCAAATTTAAAGTTCCTAATTTGTTGTTACTACTAAGGAAATTAAAAAAAAAAAAAAAAACATTTTCGTTTAATATTTATCAATAAATATGAAAGGTTCTGTTTCAATGATCTTGATTATTTTATATTAATTATTTTTATTTTATATATTTTTAACAGACTCACTTTTAGAAAAGGGTTTTGATAGTAATTTTATTTTATTTTATATATTATAGCATAACTTTTAAGTTTTAAGTAATACTTATAAAATATTTATTTTTATTTTGCTTACGTGAATGATAATATTTTTGTTTAACATAACATACTTAGCTCTTAATATAAAATATATTTGTAGAATTGACCATAGATGATTATTACAAATGATGATAATATTATTATATCAAAGAAATTAATATAATATTTTAGATGTACCAGCTAAACTTAATAGATCTTCAGTACCTGTATTATGTAAGTATAGGCAGGGTTTAAATAAAAACTATAGCTTTTTTTTTATAGAAAAAAATTATTGTAGGTATATATTTTTGTAAATGATAGTTTTTAATAATCTAGTAGTTAAATTAGTTAAATAAGTTATAAATATTTAGTTAAATATAGGTAGTATAATCCGGTAAAATATTAGAACACTGCCATTTTATTGATGCGATGCTTTGTAATGATTTTTAAAAGATGAATTTTTTAATATTAAGTACAATAATGTATGTATATAAGTTATACTATGTATATATATCGTTTTTTAATTTAGCCTTGGCAGATAGAAATAGTAAGTTATTTTATGTGATGATCTGTAATGATAACTCGAGTAAAATATTATTAAGTTAGTTGAATTAATTTACAATTAAAGAAATATATTATATTATATAATTCATATTTATTATATTTATAATATTAGCATATGTAGCTGAATTTTCACGTTTCATCGATCCAACCATAGGTAAGTATAATAATCCTCAATGAAATTTAAACCGAGGATTGAATAATTATTTTTAAAATCGTAGTATTTACCTTCATGTGCCAATAGTTTGAAAATTATAAAATATTTATGCCTATTTAATAAATGTACTTGATTTTTTTTCTGTTGTTAATTATTTCATAATTCTTAAGAAAAAATTAATAACAGAAAATGTTATCTCTTATGACTTAAGGGTTAATTTAAAAATAAATAGGTATTAAAAAAAAAAAAACTTAAAAAAACTTTGCATTTTATTTTTTTAAGTACCTATTATTACTACTTATTATTTTACTTATTCATAGAAATCTAATCTGCATTGAATGCAGTACAAAATACTTAATTTTGTGTATGCAAATATGCAGCATAAAAGTCTGAAATAAACATAGATGATACTAAACATGCATCAAAAATTAAATGTAAAAGAAACACATTTGAAAGCTTATTTAATTTTCCAAAGTTATTAATTAATTACACATACACATTACTCAAAAATAAAATCTATATTACATATGTTACGACTTACGGGTAATGTTAACATTTATATAATGTTGACATTAGCCATCATTCTGTTATCATTACCCGCCATTAATATTATTTAATGTTGGCCATAGTTAACCGGATAATATAATATTAGCCAAGCACTTTAGAATAATGTCTTAACAGCTATAAAAATTTATCATGCATGAGATAAAATCATTTTAAACTATAAACAATGTTCAATATATTTAAGAAACAATTAGTAATTACAATATAATATATAATATTACGATACAAGATTATTTTTCATTTTGAATAACCTAATCTTCTAAGTCCTAATGATACATAACATTAAATTGTATTTTATATTTTATATTATTTCTTGAAATATTTTTTTAAGTATACAATTAAAGTATTTATGTGCGTTATTCTTTATTATTACATGGCATGCTCCTATGCCATTTTAAATAATTGTAGAAAATGCTAGATAATTTGCATTTACATCAACTGGTGTCACATTTTCCCTAACATGAACACTTTTTATATCTTTTTCCAACGCTGTCTGCATATTAGACTCGTAATTTCACTCAATGATTTTTCTACATGTATACCACCTTAATACCTCATCAAGCTGTATTAAAGATAACAAATAAACGCCAAACTGATTTATGGTGTATAACTGTGGCAAAGTATCATATTTATTGCCAAGTTTATAATATTGCGCATTCTCAATAGATGGCACAATTGCAAATATAATGTTTCTTGGGTCTGCTCGTCCTCTATCGATATCCGGTAAAGAAACTCTCGTGCTGTCTCTATGTTAGCTAGGAGAAACTTATAGATAGACCTAAATATTATACTCTGGCAGTTCAAAGTTTTATTACTGTATATAGAATGCTAACAAAAACTTTATAGACTATATAATAATATATAACCTTTAACATTATCCAGTATTGAATGGTCAAGGTTAACGTTATCCGGATAATTTTGATAGTTCATGTTTATAAACGAAAAATAACAGATGGCCAATAAATACCTAACTTAGAATCTATATAGTATCTTTATTGACTATTTACTTAGAGTGTGGAGTCGAGATCAAACTATATTGGATTTAAATTATAGATCATATTAATTAAATTGTATTAATGAATAAAATGTTTAACAATAAATTAGTCATATCATTCACTATTTAAATTGTTTTTAATTTCAGTTACTAAAAAACGACACTTCATACCTTCGTTATTAGCTAAAAAAAAAAAGGATACATCAGTACCAGTTAACTTTTTCAGTTGTAAGTTATTTTTGTAAATTGATTTTTATTCTGAAATGTTGAAATTTGGAAGAATGTTTATTTCCCAGTAATATTGTCCCATAAGTTAGTTGCCTTTTCATAATTATGAACGCTATTTAAAATTGTAAACTTTGAATCAATGGAATTCATCAGATCGACAAAGACAAATGTAATAAAATGAATTATTATTGTATTGCTTATTAGTATCTATATTCTGTGTTGTCACCACTGGGTGACTTCCCCATTAACACCTTATTCTAATTTCTTAACTCCATCAAATTCGTATTATATTTGTTATACTCGTTGTCTATTGTACAAATATTGTAAATTATTAAATTAAATTCATTGTAAAATTAAAAATAGCAAAGTAAAAAGGATTCTTCTAAACGCAAATTAGCAACATTAAACGTTTGTTAGACGAGACAACATATGTCATAATATATTATTATAAGTACCTTACCTAAGACTTAAGAGTATTTATTATTATACTTCAAATATTTAATTTTAGATAGTTATTATGAAGAGTTTTATGAATTTATTATTTAAATAAATAACTGTATATTTTTATTTTACAGCATCCTATTTATCTTATTTGTATGACTTATATGAATATCCAATTAATTGGTGTGCGGTTAAAAGTAAATATCTTAGTAAATTATTAAAGTATTTATTATATTATATAATTTAAAAAATTATAGTTGTTTTGAGCTAAAACTTAATTTTTTTTCCAAAACAAGCACAGAATTATAACAATAATTTAAATTGGATAATTTAATAGTGTTGTGTTCTTTCTTATTAAGTAATATTGTATTTAATTACAACTGCTTATATTTTGTATTTTTTTTTTTTATTAATTATGTAAAAATACAATTTGGGCAGCTTTTAAATATAAAGTTATCCCATGACTATTGTTCGACACATTACACATAATTGTATTGTATGTATTCAGTATATTATATTTAAAACTATCGTATTGGTTTACTACTTTACTCGAAATAATGAAAACCGTCATTAAGTTGCGTATCTATAGGATTTGTTAACCAATAATATTAAAAATAATTATAATAATAATAATAATAGGTATATTTATATAAATTAAAATATAGTCGAGGTTATATATATATATAAAAAAAAAAATCTAATAAAAACAATTGTTTAATCGAGACATTCACACATATGTATGGAGAAAATAAATGATATTAATATGTTTATATTTAACTACAAAATAATTGATATACAACAGGTGCTAAAACATGTTATAAGTACTTATAACTTCATTATTACAATCAATTACACTGAGTATTATTTGTCCTTGTGGGAGCAAAAATACTGATAATATTATTTGCAACGTTAAATATATATTTGTCTAGAGTGTTTAGACTCTAGATAAATTATTCAATTGTTTTCACTTATTAAAATAATTATTAATTAATTAAAAACCTAATCTAACCTAATCGTTTACTATAATAGTCATAGTCAAATTTTATACGACTTAAGACTTAAGTTGGGTTGTACTGATGATACAATTTAATATTATCTCATACTCAATACTGAAGTACCTTTCCTTAATTATTCAAATTATTATTTTGTTAATACAAGTAAAATTTTAATTAATTTGTGTCAATATTGATAGCTGTTTGACACTATACACATGTCTTGCAAATATTTTTTTCAAGATACAACATTTGTTTTTGAACGTAGAAACATATCCATCGTAGATGTATCCGGCCTAGTGGGAAAGTGAAAGTTACTGGCCAAACTATAAATAGACTGCAGTGAGTTTAGCTCCCTAAAATTATTAACATTCCTCTTCAACCCCCAAAAATATGCATACCTTAAACGGCTTAAATAAATGTTGTACATTATTAAACTATAAATATGTATAACAAGCATATCCAATTTAAATTTATTAGATCATTAGATAGGCAGTATTGAGTATGATATTTTATATAATATGATGTATTATTGCTAAACTGATCCAATTTATTAATAATTTATTTATTAATTGTTTTAATTACAATTTATCTACGAGTTTTAAAATATATTAACTCTATATGTAGAAAATTATGGTATATTAAGTTTGAAAAACTTTTACTTGCCGTCCTTACTATAGTCCATAGATCTGTTTATACTCGTTTTTTATACAACTTACTGTAATGGTTAAGTTAGACTATTATATAACTTAAAAACACATTTATAAATGTACCTATAACTACTTTTTATTTTGTTATAATGTATATGGTTGCTGCATAGTTTGTCACGGTAAGTTACAAAAAAAAAAAAAAAAAAACAATTAAAAACAATATACGTATTAACAAAATAATATATTTGTACACTTAAATTTTAATTTATAACTGTCAGTTTAAACACAAGTTGTACTGTATATATTTTGATATTGAATTACAAAAATAAATTATGATTCAATGTTCGTGGTTTATATATATATTGGTTTTCTTAAATGTTGCTTAAATTTTTATAAAACTATATTATATATACTGTATAGTATTAAACCAAACCAATTTTTTACTGATTACACAATCACAATATATTGAACTGCTCTCCTTTGAAATAAAAATAAAATATTAAATGTTATGATAAGTTTATTTTTTTGTCATATTTAATACTTTTTTATTTTTGTTTGGAAATGTAGACGATTTGATCAACGCTGGTTTCACATGTAAGCATCTAATATGTATTGTAGTATATTGCTTATATTAGAAAATGATATTATAACATTTATAACTACTTATTAAATACTTAAATATAATTTATAGTTTCTAAGTTAAGCGATGAATGTAATTATTTTAAATTGATGGTTTTTTTTTTTTAGTATGTCTTTGAACACTAAAAAGTAGAAATATATGTCGATCATAAACTTAAAATTTATAAGATTTATTTAGTACACTAGTATGAAAGAGGGGTGGGGCTTAAAAACTAAATATCGTAGTATTTATTAAAAATAAAATAATAGAAACGATAATTTTTATGCAAGATTAATTAATTTTGATTATTTAGTTGTAATTAACAGAATTTACAGCAATGTTGACTATAGTAACTTAAATTTTTGATCGGCCAAAAAGAAGACTTTTTAAATAGTTAGATTAATTTTAAGCTATTTCTACCGTTATTTGGTACATAGATATTGACTTAGAAGTTAATAACACTAATAGAATAAACGATATATTTTTGTCATTTTTAGCTACTAGTAATATAAATATAGGTAATATAATAAAAATAGTCTATCGAAGTGTTCTGCTTAAAATATTTTTCTGTATGCAGTCATTTATCATTTAAGAGAATTCGATACTGTTTCTTTTTGTTTTTATTCAACACACACCGAACATATAGACATTTTTACTTGTGTTTTTCCAAACTTACTGATTGAATTGATCTAGTGAATCTGAAAACATATTTGAATTTGTTATTAAGTCTATTTGAGATTGACTATTCCACATCTTTTTCTTTTTATAATAACCTTTTTAAAAACTGAAATATGACAATTTTTTAATTTTTACTTTTTTATTTTAACATCTTTGGATTTAAGATTAGGTTAATAAGTAAAACATTATTTTGGTCTCCTCAGGATAATCTTACTCGATATACTAAAAATATTTATGTAAATGTAATATAGAAATTAAATATTTAATTATGTATGTATAGTGGCCATTATATTAACACAAATATGTTCTGTTTTTTTAGTTAAATCATTTCAAGAAAATTATGACTTTTTGCCAAAAATCAGTAAGTTATAAAGGAAAGTTAATATTCTATTTATTGGTAAGAGTAACTAGAGTAAAGATATTCAGTGATTTTTTTACGTCGTTTCGTGTACCTATCTGTTTCATTCAGTACCTATGTATATAATAAGAATAATATGAAAAACACAATTGTGTTCTTAGTTTTCATTTGTTTAAAATGCGCAGAGTTGTCAATACCTAAATTATATTAAAAATATCCATTGTTCAAAATCTTACAGAACAAGCACTTGGTATGTATATTTATTATTCTCTATTATATGCAAACGCTAGGGGGGATGTTAAACAAGGATTTATGGATTAGAAATACTATTTCACGTATGCATGTGTACCAATACACATAACCATTTATATTTTCACTTACATGAAGCAAATATTTTAATATTACATTAAATAATTTATTGTATCTCAATGATGTACAAATAGTTTATATATACCTACTATAATATTATCATTAAAATCGACCATGTCCACTCAGAATTTTTAATATAAAAATTTATAACACTATAGACTAGTTGAGTTTACATAAGTATCGTTGAAGTTTTTATTCATCCAGTGTGCGCGTAAAATTTATTTTCTAATTTTTATTCAGAAATAATTGATATTATAACAATCCTCTATATTTCAAATAAATGTATTGATATAATTAAAATGATTTTTGAAAATTTTATTATCTATTAAATTTAACTATTTAATTATTTTAATGATATTTTATAGAAAATAATATTGGTAAGTATATATATATATTTATAATATATATATATATATATATTTTTTAAAGCCAAAATTGTCATATATTTTTATAGTTTGTTTGTAGAAATTATACCTAAATAATGAAAATTTGTGTGTTAAAATTATAATCATCTCTTTTTTTTATATAAATTAATAACTGGAAATCTAATGTAGATCTCTGGTTGAAATTGTGTATCTTCATTTTGAGATACTAATATTATTTTTAATCAAATAGGGAAAAGAATTAGTAAGTTGTCTGTAATACGAGGATATCTATAGAAATGTTTTAATTTTAAAAAAAAAAATAATTATGCTTTGATAAAATAGTACAATATTATTAATACTAACTGCTTAAAACAGTAAAAATGTATGAATATAATTATTTATAATATTATACTAAATTATATTTTGCAGTTGAAATTGTTGGTAAGTGTTTCTATTTTTATTATACCTACTGCGTGTAAAAGGTTTTAAGTGTATATTAGTTTATACCTAAGAATAACTTATTATTATTTATTTCAAAGCTAGTGTCCTAATTTAAATTTTAAGCTAATAAATTTAAAAGGTTTGATTATTATTTAATTTTTTTTTTATTTTTTATTCTTGACAATTTTATAATTTATTGTTATTTTTAATTAATAATAATAATAATAATTATTATTATTATTATTTAATTGATTGTATTATTTCTTTCACTATAACTATTTGTGAGCTATATCTATATACCAATAGGATTTTGTATTTTAAATTTAAAACACAACAAAAAATTAATTACCTCTAATCAAATGTATCTTTATCAATACACATAATACGTTAAAATTGTAATCTAACTGAAATAAATAGTACTAATATTAAAAATTTGGATACTCAATAATATACAAAAAATTTGTTATTAGGATTATCATTACCTATAATTTAAATATAGGCACATTTTTAATTATTAATATATTATTTTATTTTAATATTATAGATAAAGTTATTGGTAAGTGCAATGTATATTTGGTCGAAGGTTCAGTTATAAAAATATTTGCTAAATTGATGTCAAAACTATTTTTTCTTTGCAAAAATAAACATTAAATAGCATTAGAGTTTCAATATATTCACAAACTAATTGTTATAGAATACCACTGAATTATGACAAAATAGTTATTAAATTGTTATTGTTACATTTAATTTTAACAATAATTTATAAACGCAAAATGTATATCAAATTAGATATAGAAATGCTGAGCCTAGTTGATGTGTATTTGTTTATTCAAAAAAATAATAGGTCTCAACTAACAAGTTATTACGGGTCACATAAGTTCACAAATTAATGAAATATATATTTATTAGTATTACTATGAAATTGTAGAAATATTATCATAATAGCTACCTAATGAATTGTGTAATTTTAGTGGTATCGAGGATGGGTTACTAAAAACTATGATAATTGGAGAATAAATATATAATTAAAATATTAAAATATTTTGAACGTAATTTGAATTTCCAAACAATTATAAATATTTATTATAAATAAATATCTAATTATCTAATTATGTAAATGTTGTAGATCAGCTTTTTGGTAAGTTTTTTTGTTTGTTTTGTAGATGCTAATCCTTAGCTTATATTCTAATAATATGATTGTACTCTTTGACGACATATTTACATACTTATTGTTCAAGAAAAGTTATAGAATACATAATGTTTACATTGAAATATTATAATAATAACACAACTATTGAAAATAAAATATAAAATTATGACAACGATCTAATTTTAAAATGTGACGGTGAACGTTCATATAGGGATAGCATGCAAACTTATCGTAACAATACAATTGAATTACCATCAAAATATAATTTGACATTATTAAATTGTTGTAGGAAATACAATTGGTAAGTCATTAAATTATCTTAGCATACCTATTTATTATTTATGTAATAAATTTAAATCGTATAGGCATATAAAGCAAAAGGCATAATATTATGTTATTAGTACCTATTAAATAATATGCACTTAATACCAATTATCAATAGCCATACCAGATTATTTTAAGCAAAATACCTGAGTTTAAAATGTTCCAATTACTATAGTAGATATTTCGATACATTTAAAATTAATGTGATGAAACTATAAAGAATAATATACAACTCAATGGCTTCTATTGATCAGGAAATCTATGAAACACCATATTAGGTATTAATAATTGTAAAACTATCATGTAATCGGTAAAACCGTAATATATATATATTGTATAATGTCTCAAGTAAATTATTTTCAAAGCATAAATACACAATATAATATTTAGCATGAAATACTACATTTTTTTTTTATTTTAGAATATTATACTAGTAAGTGTTTCAGTCTTTAAAATCCAAAGATCTATTTGTAAGACCAAAATATAAGTGTATACAATTGTATGGGAAAATTGTTGGATCTGAAATACAAATATTTTATTTTTGATTTACCACTTTATTTTACTATAATGTTATAGCTGAATACATTGGTAAGTGTTTTCAATTTTTATCAGTAAAATAGTTATAATTTTAATTGTTACAGAGAATAGAAAAGAAAATTATATTATAATATAACTGAATAATAAATAACCATACTGTTTAAATAATGTTAAAATTTTCATTATATTGTAGGTGATAAAAATTTGATATAACAATTAATAATATATCTATCGATAGAATGTTAGTGATGGTGTTTTATGGGTGGGAAATCCTTCATTTAATTTTAGACTTAAATCGAGTAATCAAATAATTATATACGCAAACAACACATATTATGCATTTATAATTAAAAGTATTTAAAGTATGGTCCTTGAATAATCTTTAAACTGTGACACCATATGTATGTACAAATTTGAATATAAAATATTATTAATATGTATTTTAAATCTAATAATTTTGATTTTTAAGATAAATATATCGGTAAGTTTTTTTTTTAAATTATTAATGCTGTAATAAACTAGGGACTTAAAATTAGAATATAGCATCAATGTCAGTGGCATAGATTCAATTTTCTCATGGGAGGGGGAGATAAAACTATATATATATATATATATATGTATATAATAAATATATATTATATATATCTATGTTTATCTGGGTACTTCACCCAATTTAACAAGTTCTTGATATTAAAGACTTAAATTAAAATATTCATAATCCACACATCATATTTTAACAATGCTTTTTTAATTCTATTAAAAATCTGAAAACAACTTACCTACACAAAATTATTAAACAAATAAACATATTGAATATTTTCTTTTATTCTATTACAATAAAAATCCTAAACATCCCTTTTTCTTTGAAAATTCATCAAGAACTTCGTCGGGCATAGCAGGTTTATTAATTATATTTATTTAAAATCGTTTGAGTTTAAATCGTTATCGTTACGCTATTTCGTAAAAATTTAAAATTCAAACGCACTTAAAATTTTTCCTATAATGATGCTTCGAGTTTTCTCTATAGATACTTGAAGGAAAACTTATGGAAAACTTAGTGTGGTATTTTTAATCCTTAGTTATAAACACAAAAAAATTTATGATTTTTCAACTTCAAAATTACTTGCAAATTTTCGCGTTTTCGTCAGATTTTGTAAAAATTTGAACTACATGAACTACTTTATAAAAAAAATTGTGACTAGCGATTTTTAATTTTTTTTTATCTGCAATTAGAACAACTCATAAGGAACCTTGTATTAAATTTTCAAGTTTTTTTGGCCATTCAAATTTTTTTTATCGACAGTTCAAAAAAATTTTTTCATAAAAATCGATTCTATGGTCTATAAATAATTCAAAAAAAGATTTTTGAAAATTTAACTGTATATAGGTAACACTGACATAAACATTTGGTGAAAATTTCAAGTATTTACAGTGATTAGTTTTTGAATTACAACCATATAAAAAAATCGATTTGGTCGAAAATTGGTTTTGCGTAAAAATTCTTGTTTTTCCGTCATTTTTTTTTTGTTTTTCTCGATTTTTTTGAAACTATTGGAAAATATTAACTTTTGACCTCTATAATGAACCAAGCATATTCACTTTTACATCGGAAACCACCCACAAAGTTTGAAATTGAAGTATTATTTCGACTAGTCATGCTGTACACAGACCCAAAAAAAAATAAAAACACATCATTGTAAAATCAATACATTCATCATTTCGTTCAGAATCTAAAATAAAAAAATTATAAGTAAATTATTATATAACATTTACGTGAAATAAATATACGTAATGTAAATATTATTATATGTACTTTTTTTATTTTATTTATTCATTCATTTGATGGAGAAATGAATTGGTAGATCAGACAAAGGTAAACTATTGACGGAAAAGTAAATCGAATAATTTATAATTCGGTGGAAAACTAAATCTTCGAAAAGGAATATGCACACTTTTGGCGATAACGGGTAACTCCCACTTCATCTACTAATACTGATTAAGATTTATGAATAGTAGGTTAGCTTAGACATTAAATCTTCCCTCTTAGTAAGAAGTAAGTTTTACTAAATTTAAATTACTTATATAAAAATATAATAATATAATAAACATAATATAAATATATATATATTATATAGATGTAAAGTTTCTCAAGTATTTTTTTTCTTTTAAGTGTAGAAACCGATCTATTATTTAACCAGAAGACTTGCTAAAATTTGCAAAAGTTTGAACTCATTTAGAAATATAACTTTGTTACATATAGTAATGGGTAGTTTTACATGTTTGAATATTTCCCTAAAAAAAAGTATCAGCATATATTAATTGCATCTCTTCTAATTATTATTTGTATTTTTAGCTAAATATTTGTCTTCATTAAGGTTAATACTTGTTGTTTGAATACACTATGATAACTGATAAGATCAAACTTTAAGCAAATTCTTTATTTAAAATTATTAAATTTAAAATAATTTCTACATTTTATATTTAGCTTCTTAGACGTCTTACTTTGTAATATTATCATTCCAAATAGATATATCTTCTAATGTTTTGACAAATTCACAGAGTTTCAAGAAATCATGGAAGCATGGTATCTTTCAATTCATCGAGCTTCATAGCTTCTTTTTAGCGTTTTTTGTTTGTTTGTTGAAGTTAATGAGAGTTCTTAATTTGTTGTGTTTGATGTGTTCAGAAAAATAAAAGAATCACAATAATTTTCCTCAAGCAAACACATATTTCTAGTATACTATAAAATTTGGAAATTGAAAAATTCTGTGAGAAATGCTCATATAGAGTATTTGGATAAATTATTTTATGTGATCTTGAACTTCATTGTATTTTTCTGACATAGCAACTACTGACCCGCCTCATCCTTATTCGCTTAAATATTTTGTAACAACTTCAAACTTTTAAAAACTTTGTATAATACAAATTGGCTATTTCACTGTTAAGTTTCATTGATATAGAGACAATCTAAGTTTGAAAACAGCCTTAAACCTATTGCATAATTTAAATTAAACTTCAGTGTTGGATATGGTTCTGGAAGTAGACGTTAAAACTAGAAGCATTATATTATCCGAAAAACTATTTGTCATACTACTCTGAAAAATTAAAACCCAATAGATAAAAGGTTTTAAAATACACCCGTCACAACACAAAGACAATTATTGACTAAAAGATAAACAATATTATTTAATATCTACATAAAACTAATTTTTATACCAATAAAAACGTACCTACTTCCTCAGAAGAAAAATTTAGGTTATTGTGACAAATGCTAAATTTTAAACATGGGCAAAATATACACATTTTCTTGACATGTATATATTTTGTTTTAATCATTTAAAAATTGAATTTTTTCGTATTTTTTTTTTTTTATTCTTGATGGGATGGATTTATCCCGACTCCCTTTCTCATTTATATGCCACTGATCATTGTAGACTTCTGATTGAAATGTATATTAGTAAAGTTGTAAAATAAAATATTATTATTGGTAATATTAGTATTTGTAACGTTAAAAAATTCATTATAAATTACTAAAATTTAAATATTATATTACTTACCTATCTACTTTGTATATAATATGTACCAACCCAAATGATGGATTATAATTATTATCCACGTGAAAGATGAAGATCACTATAATTAAATAAATACAATTATTTATATTATGTTTAATTATTTTGCTTTAATCTTGTAGGGAAGTTAGGTAAAATCATCGGTATGTAATTCTATATATATTATATATATACTATTACTTTAAAAAATTAAAATTATTAAAATTAAGATTAATTGACAATATTGAGGTTCTAATAGTATAAAAATGTTATTTAAAACGTAGGAAATTATTTAGGTAAGTTGTTTTTTTCGACATTATTTTTATGTGGTCAGTTGTATACATGTTTCTTGTTTTGATAAAACACTATATGGTTATACTGTCTATATATTATGAAATATTGATTTGTCACATGTTAATTTTTATGTTAGATATTGTGAAGTATTCATTTTTATTAAATTACTTGATTAGCTTTTAGTTATTGTGTTCATTTTGTTTCAAAAAAACTATTCTAACTAATTTGTAATTTTAGTAAAGTAAATAGGAACTTATTCCTCACTATACTAAATTGATCAAATAAGTTATACTTCAAGTTAGTGTGTTTTATAAAATATAAAAAAAAGAACAATTGTTCAATTGTCAGCAAATCCTTATTAAAATTATAATATCAATAATACTAACTATAAAACAACGTAGTGATGAAGTTGGGAATTCAGTATACTATACAGAATACACGTAATTAACAATATTTTATGATATGTTATTAACATTTTGTAGGAAAATATACTAGTAAGTAATTTTTAACTGAAATAATTATTAAATAATCAAAATTATAAAAATTAAAATAAAAAAAATTAATCAAAATTAATTAATTATAAAAACACTGTATGGATACTATATTTACATTGATTTGAATGAAATAATATTATCATGTGTTTTAATATACAATACTTATAGTGTCTTATGAATAAAATAAAATGTTAATTTTAAAAATTGTCTATAATATGTATTACATTATTTACGTTATAGTGAGAGTGGCTGGTAAGTATATCTATGCTGTATTTATAGTATACAAGACACAGACTTTAGACTAAATTAAAATATATTACTTTACTTTAAACGTCCAAAAAGCCCGAAATTTCGCGCGTATTTCATTATTTTCATGATTACCCACTAATACCCTCTACCCATAAAGTATAAAGTGATACACATTATTAATAAACATGTTGTGTCTATAAAAGTTTATGTATGTAATAACATTTCCTAAAAATAGTCTTGGCGTATAATGCAATCTCTGTTTTCTATAAAAAAATTAAAAATGCATTTTTTTACTTCTTCGAGAACTTACTTTTCATATTTTTATTGTTTACTCGAAAGGTACCATATATTTATTTATATTTCTATTATTATGGAATTTATTATTTATGATACTGTGATATTGTAAACAACATAACGTTCAAAGAAAATATTATAAAAGGTGTTAGCTCCACAGAAGATATCACACAATTTTTTAATTCTGGTAATGATTCATAAAATAAAATCAAAACATGCATTTTTAATAACAATCATCTATTAAGTTTTCCAACAAATAAATGATGAAATAGTGATGGGAGGTGAAACGTAATAATAACTAATAATACTTATTAGTTTATTGGTATTTAGAAGTATTTATTTGTCTTTATTCGTATGAATATAGGTAGTCTAAATGCAATGCTTTGTATTGATACTACATTAATAATTGTATTTATATTTACCTGTATATATAATTACCATAACTTTACACACATTTTTGTTTTGACCAAAAAAGGACTCAGTCTTTTTTACATTTGGTCGAAAAATGAATCGGTCGAAAAGGGAAAGGTACCATTTTGGCAGAAAACGGTCTCGCCGGTGCAGTTCGACCATTACCTTTTTTCAATCCTAGTGTAATTCGGACATATCCATCGATAGGTTGTTTTTTGACTACTTGTACTGGAGGGGTCGATACTGGTGAAATCGATGTACCTTATTCCCTAGTACAAAATTATCTGGCGGAATCGTTGAAACCCCATATATTTGATTTACATATTATACATTTATTTTAACAAAATTAAACAATAGGTCGGGAAATAAATAAAATTCCACGACAATTATTGTTGTGATTAAATGTCATGTAAAATTTATTTTTGTAAAACCTAAATGGTAGTAATGCATAAATAATTATTAATTTATACAATATAATATTTTAAATATTTTAGTGTATTTAATGAGTAAGTATAGCTATTTGGGTGTAAAATATGTTAAATAAAATATAACAATTATATGATAACTATTAGATATTTTAATATTTTATACATTAATTATAAAAATTTTGGAAAATATATAATTAAAGATTTATTTTAATCGTTTAGATAATTTTCTTGGTAAGTTTTTTTTTTTATTCCTTTAGTTATATGGATAAATGAGGATTTGAGAGTGCGATTATGTATAATGTGTTACTTAAAATAATATATGATTCCTAGTTAATTGATTAAATTAATAAAAAATATTTTTTTTTTTTTAAAAACGAATAAACGAAAGCACCGTAAATTATTTAATGATAAAATATAATTTATGGCTTATAAGTTATAACCAATGCACCAAGTACAAGATAGGTACACGATTATTTAAATCTAAATGCAAATATACATTTATATTAATAAGCTACTTTTGTTTTACATTACATTCATCGTATAGGTGAATTTCTTGGTAAGTGTTTTATAACTATTAACCTTTTATTGTTTTTTTGATTATGTAAACAATTTTTATCACCTCCTTTTCTATTATGCTAAATGAGTATAGAAATAGATAGAGAGAGAAATGTTTTTATAGAAATTAAAATATGTTATTGGAGTATGATTTTATGATTAACCTGAAATTTTATAGAACAATATTGTATTATTAGTAGCTAGGGATTTTTGTATTATAGGTATAATTATAAAAGAGTATTTTTTTTTTTAATTTTGGCTTTACAGTTGTATCTATATAATTTGTACAAGCAAACGTGAACCATATAAATTAGATTTGGTTTTGAAAAATTTGGTTGAAGGAAAAGTGATTGAAATATCGTGAAATAGAGCACAAAATATATAAGAACATACTTGTATTAATATACAAACATAGATAAATAATAAAATATTATGTAAGTACACATAAGATATAACTATTAATAGATCCATTATTTTTTTAAAACAAACAGGAATAAAAGTCAGTAAGTATTTCTATATTGTTATAAGTTACATGCAACGTTTAATATTCATGTAATTGCACAATGTGTGACAGACTGTAGGAATATTATAGGTAGGTACCTATAAAATAAAATATTTTAGATTCTGAGAGGAGAGATAAATGTATTGATTTAAGAATGATTTTTTTCTCTTTAAACACTCTTGACCGGTGGTTCTTAACCTTTTGTAGATCATGGACCCCCAATGAAAAATTTTTAGATTCCGTGGACCCCCTTACCAATTTTTTTTGAATACCTTTTTATACATCTCATGTTAACATAACCAAAATTATAATAAACATTTTAAATTTTAATTACATAAGTAAACATAACAAAACATATTAATTATTATTATTAAACATTTATAATTATATCTTGTCACGACGTTTTAAGGCTGCCGTGGATCCCGGACACGAGTATCGAGGACCCTCAGGGGGCCGCGGACTACAGGTTAAGAACCACTGCTCTAGACTCTAGGTCTCTGATAGAAAATTTGATCTAATTGGTATTTTGAAGAGTCAAAAGTAAAAAAATATAAACAAATATATAATAATGCTTTAACCAAAACAAGTTACTCGTGTGATCTTAAAACTTTACTTATTTCACCATTTAATTGTTACAGCTATATAGTTTTATTATTAATAATAATAAAAACCAATAGCGACCATTTAAAAACAAAACTTTCCTTATAACATCTTACAATCCCTGTCTTAGCACTTACCAGGGTGGGAACTTTCCATTTTAAAAATAATGTATGGCTTATTCCCGGACTACCATACACAAATCATTCCCGATAAATCGTTAAATCATATAGTGCTCGTGTGTGTTATTCACATAGATCTCATGCAGAAATTCGAACTTTTCACGTTAAAAATATAAGAATATAATATACAAGAATTACATTATTAAAAATTTATAAGAGTATAGTTGTTACATAATATATTAAAATTATTGATATTTAATTTATACAATGTACATATTATGGAATCAATAATTATTAATAATAACATGTTTATTTATTATTTTGTGTAGAGCAATATTTTAGTAAGTATAGATTTTAATAGGTTAAGAGACGATTGAGGTTAACCAAGAACAGAATGATTGAAATTTGATATGATAACATTGTAATGTGGGTATTTGGTGAAGTATATATTTTTTTATGTATTAACATTTTTATGTAGTATTAATAAATTTTAAAAGTCAATCAGAATCATGCGTGTAATAAAATAATGACATTGTCAATGCAAATGTTTAAAAATATTAGTGTATTTTAATCTTGATGGAAATGTAGAATATTATTTATATTTTAGTAACTATAAAAATAATGAACATAAATAAAATTTATAAACTAATAAATTTTAAATTCTATAGACTTGAAGTCACACATAATTTTCGCAATAAATTATGATAATAATTCTGTAATTTATTTAAAATATGATGATGTTAAATACTAAAATAACCAAAAACACTTGGTTTATTACTAAATTATGCTTAAATTTTTTAGTTAAAAAATGTGGTAAGTACTTTTTTTTTCATTAATATGATTATAGAGTTATGTATTACATGATCAAATAAATGAAATCAAAGAGTGGTAGAACGTCAATTGTAATAATGTAATAGAAAAATAGGTATTTACATATATTTTTAGTATTGCGTGTTAAAAATTAAAAAAAAAAAGTAAATCAAGTTTAAATCTACATTGGTTTATAAAAATGTATTTGGATATTCAGTTTTTAACGTATTTATGGTTGCTATAGTAGTTTAATTGGAATTGATTGGTTTAGATACATGTTTAAGTATAGAAATGCAATAAAGCATATTCTATGACTTTTCCAAATTTATTGTAGTTAGTTTGTTGTAGGCTGTATAGCACAGTATTCGTAATGATTATTTTATTTGTGTTAAATATTTTATGATAAACTTTTTGTTAATTATATATTTTTAAACATTAATATTATGTAATGACATTTTTTAAATAATTTTAAACTGCATATACAATTAAAGAGTTTAAAACAACAATTAAATTACTTTCAAATCTTTGTCCAGTCCAAGGCCAAAAAAAATTTATCGACACTTCAAAAAAATTTTTTTCAGAAAAATTGAAAATTTCAGTGGTCTATAAATAGCACAATAAAAGTCAAAATATTTTGAAAATTAAATCACGTAAAGAAAACGCCAATCTTAATAACTGGTAAAATTTTCAAGTATCTACGACTAATACTTTTTGAATAATAACAAATATTTAAAATCGTTAGAGGATAAATCGTTATTGTTACGCTATTTCGTAAAAATTTAAAATTCAAACGCACTTAAAATTTTTCCTATAATGATACTTCGAGTTTTCTCTATAGATACTTAAAGGAAAGCTTATGGAAAA
The DNA here is from genome assembly GCA_009835225.1 of Aphis craccivora. Classification (NCBI taxonomy): domain Eukaryota; kingdom Metazoa; phylum Arthropoda; class Insecta; order Hemiptera; family Aphididae; genus Aphis; species Aphis craccivora. Next base: position 27,877 of record VUJU01002544.1, read on the forward strand.
CTTAGTGTTGTATTTTTAATCCTTAGTTATAAACACAAAAAAATTTATGATTTTTCAACTTCAAAATTACTTGCAAATGTTCGTGTTTTCGACAGATTTCGTAAAAATTTGAACTATAAACGCTTATAAACAAAAATTGTGACTCACGATTTTTAATTTTTTTTAGCTACAATAAGAACAACTCTAAGGAACCTTGTATTAAATTTTCAAGTTTTTTTGATCATTCACTATTTTTTTACCGACACTTCAAAAAAAAATTCTCATACAAATCTAAAATATCTATGATCTATATAAATAACTCGAAAAAAGTAAAAAATTTTTAAACATAAATATTTGTCGAAATTTTCAAATATTTGCAGTGATTAATTTTTTAATTACAACCATATAAAAAAATCGATTTGGTCGAAAACTGGTATTGCGTACAATTTCCCGTTTTCCGTCATTAGTGTTATATGTTTACAGTCAAATTTTCAAAACATTTTGACTTTTTTTTGAGTTATTAATAGACCACTTAAATTTTCGATTTTTTTGAGAATTTTTTTTTGAAGTGTTGATAATAAAATTTTGGATGAAAAAGGTTACGTAATTTTTTAAATCGAATACAAGGTTCCTCATGAGTTGTTCAGTTGTTCTTATTGTAGCTAAAAAAAATTAAAAATCGCTAGTCACAATTTTTTTTTTATAAGCGTTTATAGTTCAAATTTTTACGAAATCTGTCGAAAACGCAAACATTTACAAGTAATTTTGAAGTTGAAAAATCATAAAATTGTTTGTTTTTATAACTAAGGATTAAGAATACAACACTAAGTTTTCCATAAGCTTTCCTTAAAACTCGAAGCATCATTATAGGAAAAATGTTAAGTGCGTTTGAATTTTAAATTTTTACGAAATAGCGTAACGATAACGGTTTATCCTCAAACGATTTTAAATATTTGTTATTATTCAAAAAGTATTAGTCGTAGATACTTGAAAATTTTACCAGTTATTAAGATTGGCGTTTTCTTTACGAGATTTAATTTTCAAAATATTTTGACTTTTTATGAGCTATTTATAGACAACTAAAATTTTCAATTTTTCTGAAAAATTTTTTTTTGAAGTTCAATAAAGTTTTTAATATAGCAATGATTTTGCAAAATGAGTTAATATTTCTATACTACAATCAGTATTTGTCATAAAAGCTTATTCATAGTGAAAGTTTTAAATTCATCATAGAATATTGCCTGTTGAAATTGACATAAAATGTGAAGCGCAAACTGCTTCCTATAAAATATCATATTATTATGTCCTTAAAAATGTTAAATGTAAAATAAATAAGTAATTAATAAATATAAAAATATGCTTCTGAATGTTTGTAATGCTTGTTTTTTTTTATTATTATTAAATTATGATAATATGTTTAGGAATTAACTTAATTACAATGATAACTATCATTATTTAAATAATATTATGTTATACATGGTTTATACTTTTATAGAAAATGAAGAACCTAGTAAGTATTTATGTAATTATATTTGTTTTGGTTGGTATAGGGATTTTTTTATATTTTGATTGTTAATGATAATTTAATTTTAATTTTATAGGTTTATATATTCGTGAGTGTATTAATATATGAAAATTAGTATAATAAAAAGCGGTTGATGTAATAAAATAAAAATTCATTTTTATGTATTTATAAGTATATTTAACAGTCCAAGTTTAATATTGTTGAAAATGTTATTGCAAATTTTTTAACAAACGTAATCGACGGTTTAAACTAAGTATTTTAGATTATAGTTGCGAGGCCCATGAAAGTCAGTCAGTCAGTTTAGTGTTAGTCCTAGATGTTTGACTGTAGAACAAGAAAGAATTTGAGTGAAATATATAAATACCTCAGGACAAGGAGAGAGACAAATTGTGAATGTAGTGTGGATAGATTTTGACTGGTTAATTTTGAAACGCCACTTAGTATACCAGTCTTCTACGAAGGGTTAGGTGATTTTGAAGATTAAATGATGCTATTACTGGATTAGAATTGATAGATATTATTTCGTTGCTATCAGCATAAACAGAAACTCATGTGTTTGGAGTGATAGGATGATCAGCAGAATAAATGTTATAGAGAACTGGAAAGAGTAGGTATGCGCGCCTTGGGGAACACCGGCTAAAATATTGGATTTGGCTGAAAGTGCATCACCGAATCTGATTTGGAAGTTACGGTCTGACAATAAAGTAATATACAGGATGTGAGATTTTTTTTAATTTAACAAGTAGTCCATCATATCCACCCTGTCAAACGCATGTGAAACATCTAAAAAGGCGCATGTTTTATAATTAAACCTATAGAATTAAGAAAATAAGTCATAATAATATTAAATTATTTCTTTTTAGAATTGCTTTTCGGTAAGTGTGTAAAATATAAAACCCTATAGCTTATGTGATGTTATAAGTGCACATAATTATTAATAAGTACTCATATATATATATATTTTTTTTTACAAAAAGAAATTGGTAAGTGTTTCAATGTTCAGCAATTATCTAAAGTATGGGGTTAAATATAAATATGCATTACCTAGGTATTTAATAAAATATACAAATAAAAATGATTTATAAAGTGTTATTTCCAAATGTAAATCTTAATGATAATTATTATTTAAGCTTCTGTCTGGAATGAAATATTGATATTGATAAATGAAATATATTATCATAGGAGAATATTAAATATTTTAAAACAAAAATTGATAAATTAAATTTATTAAGACATTTAAGAAAAAATTTAAAATGTTGATAGGGATAGAATTATGTACGAATTATTAAAATGATATGAACATTATAAATACAAATTTGACTTATAATTACAGTGGATACCACTTATAAAACTCACTCATATAAGGTTTAGTCACTTATTAGTCTCAAAATCATCTTGACGTATCAAAATATATTATAAAAAATTCGGTTATAATACTTCAATTTCTGGCAAAAAATTGTAGAAAATAAACGTTTTTGGTTAAAATTTAGAAATAAATTGGTTTTTTAAAGTTGTATATTTTTTTTTTGTTTTTATTGGTTTTGATTCATACTTTATAATATTAAGTATATGTTTATACAACAAATTTTACATATATTGGAATAATCGCCATCACATGCGAAGTATTATTACGTCTCCCGATTATCTGGCATAGCTATTATAATTTTTAAGTTTTTTTTCTATTTCATCTATGAGATTCAATCGGATATAGGTCTCACTTAGTGCTGGTCCCAAAGTAAGTCTTATAAGCAGAGGTGTTCCCAATAATTTTTTTGAGAGTATATTATAGTTATAAATCGATTGAGACTTGATAGCATACTCAGTATACCAATATTATTGAAAAAAAAGCTTGAGAGTATACGGTGTATATGTACTATGGGAACACCCCTGCGTATAAGTGGTGTCTACACTATATTTGTAAATATTATTACATTGTATTAAACTACTAAATTTTTAATTTGTAGAAAAAACTTTGCGTAAGTGTTTATATATTATGTTACGGATACTTATATTTAGTTATATGTATAAACTTAAAAAATTTAAATTATAAAATAAAAAATATTGACTAAAGAAATGAGACGTAGTATCTTGACTATCTAATCATATTAGTATATTATTATAGCCATGGTATGTTGTGATTTTAATTTTAAAAGAAACATGCGTTTTTAAATTATGGACATCATAATATTGGGAAAACAAGCAAAATGTCTTTGTTATAATATTTTTATTTCATGAAATTTAATTTTAAGTTGGAATTACACAAAAATAAAAAATAATATTGTTATTCGAACTATATTATTTTATTAATAAATACTCAGAGTAAAATTAAAAATTCAATTTCAACCTCTAAATCATAAACAAATGTATTAGAGCCGATGACTGATGAATTTGACTGAGATGCAAATCGAAGTGAAATGTTTATATTTATTGATAAACATCATTATATATTTATATTTTAGTATTCGATGAAAGATATAAAATATATCAATCAGGTAAGTTTATTTTTATAAAATTTATGCATGGAGATATTGTTTTGAGACAAACTAGGTCACATTAAATTTAAACGAAAATAATCAAACCGTGCGTCATGACTCGATCTTAACACTACGTTATACTTGCATTTCATTATTAATTATTATACACATTTTTGTTACACTACATAATGTTAAGTCTTATTTTAATTAATTGGATTGCAAGTTAAATAAAAATAAATGAAATAATTTGTGACTTAAAATATTGTATACAATAAACGAGCGGTACCATGTATTATTTTAGATTGTCCGATATTATAATCATTTTTTTATTTTTCATTAAAATTGTTGGTTGCATAATACAGGGTGATTGATTAAGCGTAAAACACTCATTATCTCGCGCGGAGTGGAGTGGTACGGGGTTACCCCACAAAATGTTTGTCCACTACTCCGCTTGTCTAAATTTTAAATACGTATAACTCATAAACTACTCGCCCTAAATTCGATTTTTGTGTCTCGAAATACTCAGAAAATTATTCTGCTTTGAAATATGAAATTAAAAATCTATGTTGTCATTCAAAAAAGTAAAAAACTTAAAAAATTATAAGGATAAAAAATATTTAAAAATATAATTTTTTATAAAAACGTTGCTTTTTAACAATTTGAAACTATGTAAAAAAAATATTTTCAAAAACATGAATACTTTTTGAGATAATGAGTGTTTTACGCTTAATCAATCATCCTGTATACAAAATGGTTTCTTTTAATTTATTTTTATTAGCAATTTTGGACACCGGTTGAAATCAATTTATATGAAATAATAATTAGTCACAAAAATAATAATAATCTTAATAAAAATAGGTAGCTATAAAATATTTGTGGCTGATTTTTAAAAACGCAGGTTACATAACTGTTTTTGCGTCTTACGACTGGGGAGTTGATGAAAATAGTTTTGTTAAGTTATAATATAATATTATTATTATTATTAAACAATTGACAATTGCTAAATAAAATTAAAATATTTGGGTTTTATTATTTGAAACAACTATAATAACTTCTATTGAATTCATACATTTTACTATTTTAGAATTTGTACCTAAATACTGTTTTCACTTGGAAAAGCTAGTACACGAGAGTACGTATTATTATTATTTGTGATTAAATGTCGAATATTTGAACAATGTTTACGAATTTAATTCAATTGTTTTTCTTAAATTCTTCATCTCTAGTACTAATTTTTAAAAAAAAAAAAAATTTAAAACTCATTTTTTTTTTGTACCTATAAATGATTATCTATTTTTTTTAAAAATAAATTATCATAATTATTGGGTTTTCAATATTATTATCAAATTATTCTGAATACAAATTTTCAATGGTAATACCTGATAACATATGTAAATAATATAATAAAATAATATAAATAATAATATAATAAAATAACATAGGTATGTACATTAATTATTTTTTGTTCCATATTTTACTAGCAAGTGGAGATACTAATGAAAATTATATACCTGCAGGTTAGTTAGTTATTGTTATTAATTATGATTTATGTTATATTGAATATTAATATATTTCAAAATATATAATATATAAATGCCACAATAAAATAATAGTTGTTGATGTACCATGTACTTGGATTAATGAGTACATGATTAATAAGTGACCAGCGAAAAAGTGAACCAAGGTTAACCAACTGTTTTGCTGTGTAAATTGTTGATCGTAATTGAGATACGTTTTCAAAATTTGATGAATTGTTAAAATTTTTCAATATATTTGTAATAAACGATAAACTACACATTTGGCCTAAAAAAAAATTATTTTATAATTAGTCAAGAGACAACAATATTTCATCTCACTTTAATAGTTGCACCTATTAAATTACACTTATATTGTAGTACCTAATATAATCTTTTAAAGTTTTAAATAAATTACGACCACAACACATTTTACCCGTCAAATGTTATGTTTGGAAGTCTGCATATTTTACTTGTAACCACCTGAAAATAAGCTCTATGATCACTCTTGTAATCAGTGTATAAGTATACAAAATATATATAATATTAATTCAATTAGAAAATAGTTGCAAAGAATAACATTCATTATTTTTTATTATTATAGATAGAGAAAAAAGAACTCCATTTGACTGGTGTATGTTTACTGTTGTGCATGAAACATTGCAGTTATAAAATAGAATATTTTTAATTTCCAATAACTCACTTATTAGATATTAATATTCATATATGTTAATATTTAAAAGACACCAGATTTTTTTTTAAGTATATAATATAATTTTTAGAATATTTGTAAAAAAAGGTTGTATTAATAATTAATATTGAAAGTTCTTATCTGTACCTTTAAATGATTTATAATTGTATATATTGTATTTTTAATTTTAATGTATTATTATTATTATTATTATCGTTATTATCGTTATTATTTAATATACTAATGATTCATTAGTGCGGTCTTTTAAAATATGTCTTATGCCGGTTTGCATGATTAATAAATAAATATTTAATAAATAGTTAATTAATTACACTTTAAAAATATTTGGTATGTTATATTTTATTCAATTAATCAATATTTTATATGACATGCAATTATAGTTTATACGAATATCGGATATTTCCTGTATGTTCGCTTATCAGTTGATTTGACGTTAAGATTAGTAAGTAAGCCAGGGTATGTAGTGAAGAGTTAAGTGTCTATAATATTATCTATAGACAGATACTCTATAATATTTCCATTTACTTGTGACATTATCTTTCAATTTATAATTTTTTAAATTCCATTATTCGATACATAAAATGCATTTTGGTAACACGTGTCTAGTAAATTTGACTAAAGAAATGTTGTTTCTCATAAAAACTTAGCCATCTCATTCCGTTGGTGAATTTCTAAAAAAAACTTTCTTATAAGATGCGTTCAATATAATATCAATATTTTTTAAATTTCCTGTTTGCTATATTCCTCTATTCGAAATACGATTTTTATTTTATTGAGTAGAATGAGAAATGACGAATTTTAACATCATGTAGTTTTTATTTTCTTTAATAATATAATATTTTAGCATAATTATGTATTACATGGTATCTTGAGACTTTGTACAATATTTACACGCAATCGATCAGCATCCAGGCTTGCTGATCATCGCGAATGAACCCTGAACTGACACGTTCAACACTGAGAGGTATACAATCGGTCTGATAACCTTCCACACAGCTGTGCGGCTGAAGCTATATGCATTATGTGGGTCTGACCGGTCCTAAACACTGGTTGTTACATATTAAAACACATAATGATTGTTAAATCGTAATTTTGTCATTCGCCTAACAATATCAAGTGTCAGGATGAGACAAAAGGGTGCAAAATTAGGTTACTAATGCAATATAATAAGTGATTAAATCAAGGAAGTACCATCAGCAGAATCAAAAGGGATAAATCATGATGAACGACCATCACGCAGGCCACAGTAAATAACGCTGAACGTCTCCGCTTAACGTGTCTTTACTTAGTTTCAAGAGTTCAACCCCTTAGTAGTCGACTAAAATAAAAATAAGCCTATCAGTTTTAGGGATCCACACCAAATTACAACAAAATCGATTCAGTGATTTAACCTGGAATACAAAACCTATGGACTGAGTTATGTGTGACGTGTATAATATTAATAGGTATGGATTATAAAAATTGTATTTTATTATAATTTATTATTAGGTATATTTAATTAAATTTTTTTTTTAAGTTTGAATTAACTTCATAAAAAATAAATTAGCTTTTTAATTGAGATTTTTTAAATTATTTTATAGATGATTCAATAATAACTGTGTAGGTAGTCATTTCACAAAATGTACTACCTACTATTTGATATATTATACAATCATAATAATTAAGAACCGATAAAATATTATTTATATACCTAGGTTATATTTAGGTTTTTTTTTATCTTTGTGTTTCATATATCCATATAGATAGGTAGTAAAGTAGT
>VUJU01002545.1:0-35833 GCA_009835225.1 Aphis craccivora
TAGGTACATATTATTCGACATTTCAACGTATAATGACGTGACCTACGGAAAACTGTAGAGACGACCGTCATTTTGTTCGAAAATAGAAATCGTGTATTTAGGGTATACCTTTTCGTACCTATCAGGTCTACCCCATACACGGCCATACAGTCGTACTTCACAATAAAAATATAAGAGAGAGGTTCAGATACACTCTAAACGGTATTTCGGGAAGTTCATTATATATTTAATACAATATACTTATAATTTATAATCTAATATTGCACTGACCACATACAATTTACACTGCGGTCCGCGAATATATTATAGTTTATTTATTTAACATATTGTACATGGATAAACTATATACAGAATGGTTTGCCAAGCATTCTCATTCCTATTTTTTAATTCAATAAAGATTTCATTCAAATTATGATTTTGAATTATACAAGAAGAAAAAATAGGTGAATGTGTTCGATGAATGTCGTATATGTATAATATTGATATAGATATTATATATACATATACAGTGTATACTAAGGAAATATTTATCAAATAACGAACTGATGCAAGGACGAATTTTGTACTATATTATGCAATAAAATATAAAAATGATTATTTATTATTTTCTGACGCACTCGGTCAGTTCATCTTTTATGGACACACACTTTGAACATTATCCGAGACTTATTTCAAAACGCACGTCGAAGACTAGATTAGGCTAAAGGGGATTTAAATCCTCCTTATTGGTGCCGACTACATATATAGCTAATTTCCCGTAGTCTATACTATTATTTGTGTTCATAAAACGTTTCACCGCAAAATCGACCGTTACGGTCCGTCGTCTAATATTATATACCTAAGGTAATCGGACTGGCGCTGCAGGTACAATATGATCTTAGTTTTTCAATACGTTTTTCAATACTCGCATGGCAATAAATATTATGTCATCCCACGGGTTGCGCAATCCCGTGTACAGCCTATTATATACATATTATTACAGCCTTGTGTGTACAAAGGCGGATCGTATCTATACGGCATGCATGACAGTAGCTTCGTCAAAAGAACCCGTATAAAACTACGTCGACGTCCCTTTGAGCACACACGCACACACATGTGTACTTAGAAAACAATAAAATGTTAACCGTATAATCGAAAAAGAGAGATAAAATAACTAACTATATAATAGGTACTATTGCAGCTACGTTCAAATGTGTAACACATTTTTATGAATCCCCGAGGTTTACGCAATATATTGATTTATGGCCGTTTTTAACAGTTACGTCTTTGAGAGATGAATACACGCCGCCTCCACCGCCGCCGACTTTTATGACAACAGATTATATACAATATACAAGTAGACTTAACGTCGGGGTTTCTCTTGATTTTTTTTTTTTTTTTTGGTAAATATCGGTGCATGTCTACGCTGCACCGTATAATATACATACGACAACGGTTCAATATTACATACATATACAATTATACGATCCTGTTACTGATATATACAGGATGGTGTTTCACCGTGTAATTTATTTCCGTATAGATAAATGATAACTATTTTTTCTATTTTAATCATGTTAAATAAAATTCAATAAATTATTCCATAAGTATTCTAAAAAATTATTTTTAATCAATGATCTAGCTAGTAGCTGTAGTTACTACGATTTATACTTCAACTAAAATTCAAAATAAATTAAGCCCTTTGATTTAATAAGTAGGTATAGATATAGTTATATAAGCTATAGATATAGCCAATTGCAGGTAGTGTTGATTATATATATATGTAGAGTATTTATTTTAATAGTGATGAATTATTTTATTTTCCATAAATTATCTTCATATAATTATGTGTACTTCAGACTTCTTATTATAGACTGATGGGTGGGTGTACATTACAAAGACAGACACCCTGTATATATAAACGTATATAATAATATGTAGGTATGTACACAAATTCAACGTATTTTAAGACATACGCACTCAAACTGCACCACGACCGTTCGTTTAAACAGAGATTATTGTAGGTACAGTATATTACTGCAGCTCTCACACACGTAGGTACATTACTATGTATTATAATATATATTATGCCGAGAGTATATTATATATTATAATGTTATAAATTATAATGCATTACTATATTATATAGAAAACCTGTACTTAGGATTTTTTTCGTCGGTTCCCTGCTATATAATATGCCACCGTCATGTAGGTACCTATATACTTACCGTGAAACGTTTTTTTTTTTTTAAACTTAGTGCAATAAAAACTGTTGATTTTATAGTTTATACACATTTCCACTGTCAACGAATAAGCGTACGAAATTCAAAGATTGCGGCTAGTCAACGATTACAATATAACTATACGGCTATATACACGTTTATTATAAATTATAATACCAGTATGTACCGATTAGACTCGATAAATGATAATTTAAATATCATTATGCACAATAATAAAACACATTATTACTGTATACAAATTTAGAATGCAAAAGAAGACAAGTTTCCGTTTTTTGTGTAGGTACCCATACGATAAATTTTCACTGCGAATCGTCTGACGTGAGTAATACGCGGTTCCGCATAATTATTGTATATTACTGTAACCTGTATAGGTACATAAGCCTTAATGTTTTATACAAACGGTTTTCGTTATTCGTATTAACAATCCTGATATTTCCTATTGTTTGTAATATATAATGTGTAGGTATACATATAACAACCGACGTACAGTAGTTAGAATTATATATTGTATATATTATATATGTTTGTATGTTTAAAACATGCGAAGAACACGGAGTTTAATGCCGTGTGACTGACTTCTGTATGGCGTTTTTACTAGATTATTAATTCTATAATTAATTTTAAACCGGGTCGGGCATAACGGCATAACTACATTGACCGCCGTGGTTTGAGTTCATTTATAGGTATGTACGCATACTTTTTATTACCTTCTTACCAGAGTTAATTTTTTTATTTAGAAGAAAAAATACTTAATATGCAGTTGTTATTTATTTATATACGTCATTATTTTTAAGAAAACTAAATTTGAATTATTTTTTATCATTATTTTTAATAATATTGAATTGGAAAAGTCTATACATGATTTGCAAAAGGTGCAATTGCGACGATAATAGCCATTTTTTTTTCTATAATTATCGATAAAAAAATTATTCATTTAGGTCAAAATTCTTGAAAATTTAATACAAGATTCCAAATAAGTCCCTATTATTTAGTTCATACTAAAACTATAAACTCTATAAAACATATAAAAGTAATTATTAAATTAAAAGTTTACTAAAATGTTCACTGTTCACTCTAGTAGTCTAGTCTAAGACTCTAAAATAACATTTTCCATTTCAATAAGTTTTAATGTTTTAGTAAGTGAATTTTGTCACGAATAACTTAACCAAAACATAAATTTAGATTATTTTAAATTTTAATCAAAATAATTATTGTAAATAGTACCTCTAGTTATTATTATTTGGTAGATAATTATAATATTTACTACAATATATTATGTATTAAGTGCATGTTGCATGTATCCTATAAAAAATTATAATTTGTTATTAGAGACAATAATATTGTGTTTTTATATTATTGTCACAATTGGCAATGTATCTAAGTAAAAAACAATTATATGTAACAATAATAAAAATGCAATTACGGTTTTTGTATCTGTAAATACTTTTAAAAAAAGTAATTAATATAAAAATGAAATAGTTTCAACGGGCAAACGTAAATTGCGCCCGGTTGTTTTTGGTATATATTTATATGTAGGATATTGTGCCCAATAGAAATATTATTTAATAATTATTTAATATATTATTCAATAATAATAATTTAGCATTACCCAGAGCTAGGCCAGAGGACACCGTGAGGAGGCGTCTATCACTATCCTCCAAAAAATATTATTAATATTTTGGGAATATGGGATTAATAAGTTGTTTTAAATATTTTTAGGTTAATTTTTACAGTAAATAATAATAACAAAAAAATTGAATACTAAAATATCAATTAAATTATATAATATAGATTAAATAGTATAATAAATTTATAAGTTATATATCAGCACAGTAATGAGACATCATTTTTACATATTCAGCTCTCGTAATAGTATTTTCATTATATTGTTGAATAATTTTTTTCATTGTTTTGAAATTTATAAGCTTCATTTATAGTTTAAACTATTAATTTTTATGTAAATTTCGGACTATAACTAATATTTTATTTATAAAGTTATAAATATGATGATGAGGAGTATAAAAGCTTTTATTAAAATGACTGTGGAAAGATTCACAGGCATTAGAAGTCCGTGTTTATGTTACGGAAGCTGATGCCCAAAGCCCAAATATTCGGAGGAAAGTCAGCAAATAAAATCGCTAATATTATAATAATTAACGGTTACGTTTGGTTTTTACACCAATTAATGTACAAAAGTGTTTAAAATGGATTAATTCAATATCGTACTTAGATTAGATACTATGGGCGCAATTTACAATGGCCTGTTTCAACTTTCAATTGAGTAGAATATTAATATGACTCTTAAGTTTTCGTATGTATAGTTTGCATTTGTCAATGTATAATTAAACGAATATAGCTAATGTAATAAGCGTTAAAGAATATTTAATCTTTAATTAATATATATTTGTTTTACAAAACAGTTGCATTTAAGATTTAATCTTAATATCTCAGTGCTTATTATTTATGTTATACAATGTATACTCACTTTTCCTGTATAGTTTATAAGAATCAAAATATTCTTTTGAAAAATTAAAACAGAGTAACATACACGAAAAACCTATTAATTTTAATACTTTTTCATTTTTGAATAGAGCACTGCTATCCACATAATATTTGTTAATTACATAGGATAACGTCATGCTGCATTCTCGCTGAAGCGATATTAAATCAAATAGCGAAACGTATTTAATTCGCTGTTCATTAAATTAACGATATTTTTTTGGTATAAATATTCAAAATAAATTTGTAATGTTCAAAATAATTACCATAAAATTACGAGAAAGTCTTGTAAAAAAAATATTAATAGTAAGTGGACGGTTTTTTCACTGTATATAATATTATAGTGGCGCAGGAATAATAGCCTAAGGGTTTCAGGAGATTTTTTATCTTTCCAGTAAGGAATTTTCTAGGGCTCATTAAATTGGCATAGTGAATTGATCTTGTTATCAAAGACAAACGATTTCTGAATATGGTTGAGATAACAATTACTAGATCGCATATCGCATTGTCGCAATTTATAATTCATCGTTATTGAGTTATTCGTTATAATGACTTATAATGAATATAATTTTATATTTATAATAAACAGGATTTACAAGACTTGAAGACTTCTAAAATAGTAATTATTAATCAAATAAAAATCACGATTAAACGTATGACAACGTAATTTTTTAAACTTTATCTTTATGTTGGCTATTAATCATTAAGCAATGTAAAGGTAAACACTAAACGTTTGTTTTAAAAGAACTCGCGCGAATGGTGAAAAAACCAACGAAATTATTCAAAATTAAAGATATTTAGGCTATATAGGTAATAGGATTTAAAAAATATATTACTTGTACTGTGTTGCAGCACACAAATTTAAGTAAACTACAGTCTACAACATATATGTATACTATATTCACAGAATTCGTGGATATTTAACGATTGACTTAACGATTGCACCTTATAACTTATAGGTCTTATAAGGCCGTTCTTACAATGTCCGGTTAAAGTTTACAGACACTTAACCGGCGGAATTCTGCCGGTAATAAAATCTGTGATCAGTCGGTTAGCGTTAACCAACGCTTTACCGGACATTGTAAGAACGGCCCTTAATATTTACAGTATTATAACTTACAATTATTTAGTATTGAAACATAGGACATGTTGCAGAATATATGTATTAATTTTACTTTATTGACAATTATATTTCGACTAGAATTGTTATCTCGTCTGATCAGTTGAAAATTGAAATTATTGTTTAAAATAATATGAAAAAACCAATGAGTGCAATTTGATACTTTGAGTATCACCGAAAACAGAAAATACGGTATTCCTTAAGACAGTATATCTACTATTAGGTTATAGTTATTTATTGTTGAGATACGTTTCAGTAGAGACTAGCATTAGTGCATTACATTACTATAACTTATGGAGTGTAGTTTTGTACGAAAATAATTGATTTGTTTAGTATATTTCGTCATAATAATAAAAATTTTGGCTATAAACCTTATCGTGAATTCGTGAATCAACCGTCATCGTTATTTCACCGTATCATTGTCAAAACTTGAAAGAATTAGTAATTATTACCTATAGAAAAATACATTGGAATTGGAAATTTTTTTAAAAAAAACTTGTGCGGAACGTCTGAGATGGGTTAATTACTTGAGTACATTTGAGATAGATAACATATTATTTACGTATATAACTACAGAACTCATTATAACGATTTTCTCCTATATTAAAAAAGAAGATATTGTCGATACCTGATGTTGCGAAGAGAGGATGAGCAGTATGGAAGTAATTTTTGAGGTTGACAAGTATTCTGAATTTATTATTTTTATCTTAGAATTGGAATTGTAAATTATTTTGAGTAGAAAAGCTCAAAAAACAGTCACGAAGATCCTATAAATATTTTTTCCTCGTATAGCCAACATAGGTTATTCTCATTTTGGATTATGATAACAACGTATTACGTAAGGATGACAGTGATCATTTTCTTATTCGTGCTCAGAATTGTTTTTTTTTTTGTTTTATTAAGTAACTCGAAATATATATACGCATTTACTGACATAGGTATTTAATTTTGAATTTACTACGTGCAGGTGGTTATTAAGATAATATTATTAAATTATTAAATAAATAAATAATTAAATAATATATTTCTTCGTAGTTCGTATTGCAACTGCCTACCGCGCGTATATTTAGTCTTATTTATTAATACAATATATAAAAATATAAATTTTAATTATAGGTACCTAAACATTCTACGATATAGTGATTTACATGGTTTATCAAAACATTTTTAGATTGGTATAATTTTATAATTCATAACTGGTTACAATGGAAATTAAATTTGATTTTGAAATATTATAAGCGTCAGTTTCAAAGTAGGTACATAAATAAAATTGTAGAAATGATGGTATGTATAAAAAAATATGAGTTTAATAATTAATATACAAGGAATCAACAAAAATTTGATATTATGACAATTAAGAAAATATAAGACATTAAATAATATTTAAATACTTAAATTATTTTTTCCGATGGACTATACCTAATGAATAAATTGTTGATAAAGTAAAAATGAATATTAATTATTCATGTATTATTATAAGTACAACAAAACACTACATGTAAATTGTATTATTAGAAATATAAAAAACAATAACATTGAAATTAATTATATTTTTAAGTATAGGAATATAAGTGATAGGTATAGTTTATGTACAGTGTACAGTATACTTACCATTGTTATTTTTTTCAGCTGTTGGTTTATCGTCAAAATGTTCGTAAAATATTTTTCTTATATTTTCCCAATCCACCGACTTGGCATTTCTCAAGCTATATTCATCATTATGAGAGTTCCATATTGTACCTATGTTCATTATCAATAGCACTTATAAAGAATTCAGGTCAATAGATTCGTTTCTCGAATCCATAATTAGTAATGAAATTAAAAAGATATAAAACGAAAAATGACGGATTTGTAATATTTATATTTTCGTGGTAAAACAATTCGTATTAATTGAAATTTGACGGTCATGATTTTCTCAATCTTTTTCCAATTATACCAACCCTTGCACTGATTAATATTAAACACGTTCTGCATTAATTTATAATTATTATAGTATAGTTGGTAAACCTAGATGCGCCTTTTTCTTCCCGTGGAAACGTCCTAACCTTCTGCAAAATTGTTCACGCGCGCTTAAAAACGCTCGTGGAAAAGGCACTTAGAATTAGGCATATCGCGTACAAACCACACCGCGGTATCTCTGCCGTGATACGTGTTATTAGTGGTTACGGAAGTAATTTTTGAGATCGACAAGTATTTATAATTTTCATTGAAATTGTAAATTATTTTGAACAGAAAAGCTCACAAAAATTCTACAAATGTTTTTTCGTCGTAAAACAAGTTGCTCTCGTTTTGGATTATGATAACACCGCAAGGATGCGACAGTGATCGTTTTCGTATTCGTGCTGAGAATTGTTTTTACTCGAGTATATGCACGCACTTACTGCCTTATTTGTTATTTTGAATTATGGCGACGTGCGCGGGGTTATAAAGACGATATTAAATAAATCGAATGAATAAACAATATAATATTATATTTTCTTCGTATTGCAACTGCAGCCTACCGTTTTAGGTGTATTATATTCTTATCGTTATCAATATTCTTAGAATTAGGCACACCTCGTTCAAAGGACACCGCGGTCTGCCGAGATACGTGTCTTTAGTGTGTTACTCGGGATTTTATCGTCACACCTCACTCGTGTAGTCGTGTGTCGGCTGCGGCGACCGAAGAGACTTGCGTTATTAAAAAAAATAATAATAACAACAACAACACACCATCCGATTATGGATAACTCGCCAGTATTATAATTTATAATATATTATTTTACTACTCATGTACGCCTGTACCTAATAATAATATTGTAATGTACACACACACACACACACACACATAGTATGTGCCCGCCGGGTGGACGTCGTAACCGCCGCGGCCGTACGCTCGCCGTTCGCGTCCACCGCCACTCGTGATTTCTATTTCGTTATAACTTTTTCCGTTCCGTCTCTCTGCTTCTTCTTCTGCTCTTCGGTCTTCCCCGCCGCCGCTACGCCGTCGACGAAGCTGCCGACCGTGTGGGCAGGCGCAGGTGGCACGCCGATGTACAGGTAGCCGGCCCGGTCGGTCGCGCAGGTATATACCTACAGTAGTTTTTATAATATTATTATTATTATTACCATACTATATGTACACGACGTAGGTAGTTACGTGAACACCGTGATCGCTTGCGCGCGCGCGCGCAAGTCCACATCGTTAGTGCTAGAAACCGACAACAGGTGACGCTACGGCAGCGTCGCCGTCGTCGTTCGAAGGGCACCGACACCGACACCGCCGCCGCCGCCGCCGACTCCCACTCGGCAACCGTCTACCCCCCACACGCCGCACCGTACGGGTCGTCACCCGCGCGCCATCGCATCTGACGGCCACCGTCGACGCGGACGACGACGATACCGCAGAACCAGTACCCAGTACCAGCAGAGGCTGAACGATCGGGTATTCAGGTACCTGTTTCGTTATTCCCTCGTTCGTGTTTTAAACCGTAGCGACCGAATAACGAGTTGTCCCGCCGTGTACGCGCCCCGCGCGAGTGCGACTAGTCACTAGTGTGCCCGCGTCCGTCCGCCCGTTCGTTCGTTCGCCGGATCGATTGATTTTTTTTTGATTTTCTTCTCGCTACAGACGTCGCGAGTTTTAATTTTTTTTTTTTTTAATATCGTTACTTATATTACGTTCAATCCGGACGATAGTCGTCGTTACGACTTGACGTATGCGTGCGCCAGTAGTGTTCCGTTTTCGTTTGCCCGATAACAGCGGCGGCCCCGCCGCGTGCGGGACCATCGGGTTTTCCGAAGTCCGTCATATCACGTAAGTGTAAATTCCACAAGACTCGTGGTGCATTTTTGTATACAATAATAATATATTAATTTTATCGATACGATAATTAAATAGGTGGTCGTAAATTGCGAGTACTTATCCCTGTTGTACTGATATTTATTATCGCGTTTTTATACTTATTCCGACGACGATATCCTTTTACCTACCGGTTCGAAACGATAAAATATTGTTCATTACAATATAACCGTTGTTGTCTCGCTGCAGTTACCGGCGCGTTTTGTTCGTAACGGTGGCAAAAGTCCAAAAAGCACTCTGCTTGGTAGTCTGTGTCGTACTAACGGCGCAGATAAATTATATCTGTCGGGTTAGGACAATAGTTTTGAAACAGACCGCCGTTCTTAGACAAATCATTATTATTATGTATAGTCTGTTACTATATAATAATTTATACACAAGTTGTACAAACGGAATATTTTAACAAACTATTTTCGAGGGGAGGTTCTTCCCCGCCCAGATAAAACGACGGTGTTGAGTTTTTAGACTACCTACCGCGATTTAACTCTGTACCTTTCGTACACCCGCGTGGGGAGAAACCGCGGAGGTCCCGTCCTTGAAGAAACCGCGCGATTACTCGCCGTCTGTTGATCACGGGGCTTACGACAATAAATTGTAAATTATAATATTTTATTAATCATATTAAAGTCCTAACAAGAAATGATCGTTTCTTGCCGGTCACGGACGAATGAGGTATCTATAAAAAATAATATCGCTTCGTATCGGTTCTTCTTCGTTTTATTCGACGACAGTGGCGTACCTTTACCTGTCGTACTACACATTATGGACCATCATCTACTGGTAGCGACCGACAGTGTGTATTTTTGTAGTAAACAGGACGGTGATAAAATGTTAATACTAAATAATATAATATCTGTCTATTAACGAGTCCGATAAGATTATATATTAACGTTGTACCATAGCACAATAATAATATTTTATTGTTATTATATACCAATTATACGGGTGTCGTCGGTTTGTGATTACGTGTCCATGAGCACTGGTAGTAGTAGCCACCGTTCTATTTGCGTGTCGAGAAACTTTGAACCCGAGTCGAGTATTAAAAACCATTTCTTGGGTTGTGCACGTCTTGTGCTCCTATATTATGTCTGTTTGATCGTAAATTAGAAACGAATTCATTATCACGAGTATACGATAAAATACATTTTTCTATGTTCAACGCAATTCCCATGTAAACGTTTACTGTGCGGTTGGGGGAGGGGATGATATGTAAGCGTGAAAAATCCAGGTGGCGTATTTTTTTTTTTTTTTCTTAAAAAAAAAAACCTGTCGGATTCGCATCTTACGAATTTTCGGACCCTATTTACGTCAACGGCGGCATTTCGGAACGTGTGTTGTTAGAAAGATGACGAAGGCGGTCGCGTCCGGTGCGTGTTGTTTGTGTGCAAACATCCGAGGCGATTTTTATACTCTTTTCGACCCTTTCGTCCGTCCTCCTTCTACTCCTCCTCGATGAACTGGCAGTCCCTCTGGACACAATATTGCAACAACAACATTAACAACAATAATAAAATATCGGCCTCTCGTGTGTGTTTGTTGCGCGCGTCCGTCATGATGCATTATCCTAAATGTATTGTCCGAGCTCAAATCGACGATTCGCAATGACGTGAATATTGTATTCGTGAGGTTGCCGTCGACAATTGAAACGAAATAATTTCGTCGCGGTATGCAGTGCCACCGAAAACTATGACGAATACCTACGGAATAACGATAATGCCACTATGCCAGTGGTCGCCAATTTTCAGATATTTTCGGTCGGTAGTCAAATCGTAATTCTTTTCGACCGTTTTAATTAAAAGACTATTTATATTGGTCACATTTTTATGTGTTTTTGAACCTGCGTCATGATATTATATCTCTCGTTATATCTTGTCACGTACTCTTTCGTCAGTTGTTTTATTTGACATTTTATCTGTAAAGGGTAAGTAATTAATAATAATAAGAAAACGTTTTGAAAACTGATATATTTTAATAATTTTTATAATATATTGCTGTGAAATTAAAATGTTGACAATTATTGTTGACGATGAATGCAATATTTTTATATCATTAATCATTGTATTTTCTATATTGTACAGGTACTATTTATATCTTTCGTTTTGGAATCATCTTTATGTACGGTCGTTTATATCTCTATACAAATCGATAAATTATTACTATTGTTATTATATTTTACTTAAAGTATTTTTAGCCTTCTGCCGGGAACAAGTTTTTGATTATATACGATAATTTTTAATCGCGCATAAATTATCATTGCAATAGATCTGTATACTCGCGACTACTGTGTGCTTGTCGTTACACGTTTTTTAATAATAAAATAATATACATGCATATATTATTCATAATCAATGATCATCGACATAAAACCCAGCGCGTGCAATATTTGAAGCGGCGGTCTCGATGATAACGATTTACTTAATCTTTACCAGACTTAGATTATGTAATAAACTGACGTAGTTTAATGTATAAACCTACGCGTTTATCCGAATGAAACGCGATCGTCAAACATTTTTTAAAATTTTTTTGTTACATACTGAGTTCGGTAGACGGTTGAAAAAATGCTGTTTTTTTTTCAATTCGCATTTCTATATTATCTCCCATGATTTATACATGCCTATTGTATTTAAATGCCGCGTAGTCTGATCGTCGGAACTCGCATTCTTAGATTTGTGATTTCAGATAAAAAATAAATAAAAAAATACTTAGCTATAGATTTCGTTCTTGCAATATTGTATGGACACGTTTGATGCGTACAATATATGGGCCAAGATGCCTTGTAATATAAATTATAATATAAACGTTTTATTAATATGAGTATAATACTATAATAGTATTATGTACAGAGGTTTGGTATTTTCTTTGCACAATATTAATATCGTAACCACGAACATCTATAATTTATTAGTTCATAATTCAATTGATTTAGATATATTTTTTTTAATTACGAACGGACGACGAGAGCGGTTAAATGTATGATTTGCCAAAGTATACAATGATCATAAAATATTATCTAAACTAACAGGGCTGGATTCAGGGTGAAGATCTGAGGAGGGGGAACTCGATCAAAATACCCAGTACATACAACACAAATATTCAAATATTTATATCTTGTACATTTATAAAAAGTATATGAGCATAATATATGGTTTATGCGGTTACAAGCGCTTGTTATTAAAATATTGTCATTTCGACAATATTACACATAATATACAATAAACAAACAAACAAATTAATAAATAAACTATCAAATATTAAGTCTTGGTCCCTTACCTCTCTTCTGTACTAGCCATCTAATTTTTTTAATATTGTATAGATTCTACATTATTTGTAGAAGTATGCACAGTTGACGATTGCAGTGTACAAAAAAAAAAAACCGCTAAGTAAACGAATATTATTGTATTTTTATCAAGTATGCAAGAAAAAAGTGTAACCCTTTGATGCTTTTATTCAAATTCCGATTTTTGATATTTTTAAACATACTTAGAAAAAGGAACCATCTTTAAGAATTATTATTATTATTAATAATTAGATATTATTTTAAGTATAAGCGTTTTATTAATTAAAAATATATTCATTTATTCATTAATTATCTACTAGCGAAAAATGGATATCGTTTGAAAACCATAAGTTGTATCACTACAACAGAATGCTTCTTTCATAAACATTGTACAAAGAATCTCAATAATTTGAATAAATATAGCCTTCGAATACGTTTGAAAATTCTAAAAATAAGATTTTAAATAACTGCTTTATTAAATGAAAAAATGGGGTTGAGCGTATTCGGTGAATCGCCCAGTATTCCATCTATATAGGTGCCTGTTTTAAAAACGTTTGTCGATCTCACTTTCGTCGTCCTCGCCGCTTAAAACGAAAACGTCCTACGAATTACCCGTCCATTGTTTATTATAATATATTTTGTATAGCAGTCGGTCTGGTTTCGTGGTCGTCTGACTTGTTCACTTAACGGACACACAATAATGTGTATAATAAGTAATAATACTGACAAACGACGAGAAAAAAATATCCTAAATAGAAGCATTTGTCGCGCGCGTTTAGTCGACAATAAAATATTTATTATATTATTATAATAACCTACCTACCTATACATAATAATAATAATATAATATATATATGTGCTTACAGAGAACAATGCGATTTACGTGCGGCGTGTGTTTCAGACGATTAGCATAATGTCGAGCGGAAGCAGTGGCGGAAAGTCGGCTTCTGTCGGCGGCGAGGGCGTAAAGCCGGGCGTGGGATCGGCGTTCGTGCCGGTCATGCCGTCCAGCGGATCGTTCTACGGTCATCCGTCGATCGCGTCGCTACAACAGCCGTCGCCGTCGTCGGCCGACTTTTTCGCCGCGTCCATGATGGCCGACAAGCACAAGGCCCTCCACCAACACCACCACCTGTCGTCGCTCCAGCAACAGCAACAGCCGTCGCCGGGCATGTACGTGCCCAAACACAAGTCACAGCAACAGCAGCAGCAGCAGCAGCAACAGTCGCCGTCGGCCAACGCGGCTGCTGCGGCCGCGGCGGCCGTTTCGCTGCTCCACCAACAGCAGCAAAACGAACTGATGGCCATGGCGCTGGACAAGAACAAGGTGTTGCAGGCGGTCATGCACCAGCGGGGTTATGGTCACCCGTTCCTGCTCAACCCCGCCGGCCAGTACGGTGGCCAGCCGCATTCGTCGCTGTTCGGTGGTCCGGCCGCTGGTGCCGTCCCGGGAGCGTTTGGCTCGGTGGCCGCCCGACCGCGGACCTCGGCTGTGGGTACCGGCGCGGGTGGCATCGGCCGAGCATCCCGTCCCAAAAAGCAATTCATATGTCGGTTCTGCAACCGACAGTTCACCAAGAGCTACAACCTGTTGATACACGAGCGAACTCACACTGACGAGAGACCGTACTCGTGCGACATTTGCAAAAAAGCTTTCCGCAGACAAGACCATTTGCGCGATCACAAGTAAGTAACTCAATTTAAATACTATATAATATAGTTATACTGCGTATACATTGAACGCTTTGAATATCCTAAAAATGTCCGCGCTTTAAATATTATAGCATATTTTATTGGTCCTTTTTAAATTATCATTTATATATATAAATAAAGTTGCAGACGAATTTGTTTGGTTTAAATAAAACCTTATAATAGGTATTATGGATATTTACTTCTTCTCTCGATCGTGCTTGATTATGTACATGTCAATGTTATATTGAGTCAATCAGATCACAATAAAGCATACATGTTGCCGGGGTTAACTTTTTTATTATGATTTGTAAAACTACGTATAGTGTACTCGATGAAATGCGTGCCCCCTTTTTAAAATTTGAAAATTTATAAATCGTATAAAAAAAATATTTAAAATTCTTTTTCGTCGAGAAAAATGATGTTGGTCTTTTATTCTTATTGATATAATATTGATATAATTATGTTATTAAATGTATTGCCCGTGGCTGTGCTTAAAGAAAAAAACTGCAATGCAAATATTATATAACATATATGTATATTTTTTTGTTAATATTTCTATTAATTGAAAACTCGTTCTTGATAATTATAGTGTTAAAATAAACCAGAAGCGAATTAGTAATTTTTGATATCGCCAGATAGTCTAAAATTTATAAATAATTTATAAAATTTATACAATAATTTATACATAAAACTAATTAGAATAGTTGAAAAAAGTCATGCTCAAACGTTATTAAGTAAAAATATGCAGAATACATTTTCTTTTATCGACTAAGAGTTACATATGTTAACGGTATAACGGGATATTGTAAAATATATTTTTCTAAATTAAATTTCTATAGTACGGAATAGACAAAAGGTTATCTGCAAAAGAATGCATTAAATCAAGTTTTAATGATTTGTAAAGTTCAAGCTATATATTGCAGTTATAAAATGTCACAAAACAATATCCTTATTAATATTTCGCATACTTATTATTATTTTTTGAAACATCTTTATTTTATTTATAAAACATATACAAATACACAAGACAAAATATGAATCTCAGCTCTGATCTTGGGGCTCAGCTTATTTAAAATGTATGGTTACCGTTTCTGAAATGTCAGGAGTTGCGCCTACCCGAACATTTCCATTTTGCGCTCGCGTGTTTGAAAATATGCATTCTAGACCCCCTCCCACCAATAACAAAGAACGCACTATCGGAATAAATGCACGTAGGTACTTATGCATAATACAGTTTAACGTCGTTTAAATAAAAAACACGAGCACGGATAAAATGTACGTCGAGATATGTATCCGATCGGTATTTTTTATTTCAGAAATTCCAGTCGTACCTGTAGGTATATGTATTGAATTTCGAGTTGTCGTGATTTTTTTATACGTTGTGATCGTGTGCGATTTCGCCGAGAATGAACGCGTCTCGGCGGCGGTGGCAGCACGCGGCCTAGCTTGTATATAGAAATGATAATAAAACCGACCACCGCGATGCGGCGACAAATAATATCGCTTGGTGATTCTCCGCACGTAAAAAAAAAAACACGAAAACCGGTTCGTGTGTTAATTAAGAAATGTAGTAACGGGCTCGGCGTATGTGTTGCGTGCAGATGCGTATATGGCCGGTGGCGTCGGCCGAAATAGGAGGTTCGATGTAATAAGAATGATAAATAGCTGGAAAAAAATGGCAATTTTTTGTTCTTCGTTCAAGTCCATTGTTGTCGTCGTTCGGATGAGCTCCATCGCCTACTTTTTAAGCGTTAAATATTAGGTGTACGGCGACCAAAGTTAACGTGCCAAAAGTATAATGATTTTCGATTATTCGTCTTAAAAAGACTAGGACTAGAGCAATGTGAGTGACAATGTCATAACTAAAGATATCAACGACTATAACATAAACATTTTATTGCTTCAAAATGTATGCGATTAATATTCTATATCGAAAACCCTCATTTACAATGCATATAATGTATAGATAATCATAAGCTAAGTGTTGTTAGGTCCAAAACATTTTCTGAAATTTCTGTTTTTTCTCGGAGATTTCCGACTATATTATAATATCGCGCATGCAATAATGACAACCTCGGCTGTATATATTATATTATTATATAGGTACCTACTTGTATCATAATATAATATTATGCATATTATATAGAAAACTTCAAAAGCCATACAAGTCATGTGCCTATAGTGTTCGAGTGTAGATTCTTTATTATATTATTATATTCTTCAGATACTCTTATATATTATATTCTGCATCGCGGTAACACAAAACAACAACGAATATAATACACAATATACGCGTATAAAAGACTCGGAACGAGTATTAATTATTATCGGAGAGAACCTGCAGACGCTCACCGCAACCGCGTCTAAGCTGCGGTGGCTGCAGCGCATAACAAGTCTCGATCTTGGTGTATTATAATACCTACATGTATATTATATTATAAGTACGTACCTATACATATAGTGTACCGCGGTCTGTCCGAACCAGGTGCGTGCAGCTCGGAACCGCATGCGATGTGATTATAATACTCGGCAGTGGAGGTGGGTGTATTATAATATTATACGTATGTATCGTATATATGTATAAGAATATTATATTATGCTAGTGTAGGAGGAGCGGCGGGAGGATGATCTGGTTTTATACGCGACGGAATGCGGCGCGCTGTACTTTCGGCGTATAAAAATAATAATACCTATAATATTATTATTATACATTATATATATTATTACTATTAACAACATTTATGCGCACACGGACGTAATCGCTCTGCTTTAATATACAATTATACGAGTTATTATTCGCGGCCGATGTAAATAATTGGAGCGCGCGGTATAATAATCGTCTCGCCGAGAGGAATAAAAAAAAAAAAAACATCGCGTCTTTTAAACGTGTGCAGTTTCGCCAGAGAAGACGTTTGCTTGTGACTACAGGTATAATATTACGTTGCGGCGTGTATGTATAACATGGTCAAAAAACCAAAATAATCGCGGTGATTGCAATAATTTATAAACGGCGGCAATTTTAACCATTTTATATACGAACGACTTTAATATTATACTTTATTATAAACAGTTCGAGCGGACCTATTTCGAAGGGCAGCAGCACTCGCCGGGTTCGTTAAAGACATAAATAAATATACAGATACGCTTGTTCTTTACCGAGAGTCTGCAACGATGTGTTAGATTTGTAAATTGTGGTTACGGTTTCCGAGCTACGATTGTTCTCTTATAATCGTTACGCCCAACCTTAAGATCGATTTGCACTGGCAGCGATACGACAAAAATAGTTATTTTTCAATATCGATAAATAGCTGCAATTTAAATATTATACGTTATAGTTATAATTTCAAAATAATATAAAACTTTATTTATTTCTAATTAAGTTATAATATATCGTGTAATAACGCCACTGTACCTATATAATACTTGAAAATCGAATGACATAGGTAATATACTCATACAATTGTTAACTAAAATTAGTGTCTATTATATTTCTCTGAAATGGTCAAATCGAATGTTATCGACAAATTACCTGTTTTGAACTAGAGTGCAATTCGAACATTTTGGTTTAGATTCGACAATCCTCCTCAGATTTCTAACTTTTTATACAACTATTAACTATTGTTTATGTATGCGGACAATTAACAAAGGTAGTGTATAAACCTATGCATTATACAATAGGTATTCGAAGTATTTCGAATACATAATATAAAAGTAAATGTCGGTGTACTGTATTGCGATGAATAGTTCTAAGTATCGAGCAAAACAGGTGATGGGTCACAACTAAAAATTATATATATGTCACATCATGTCGTCTTTGAATTCGGTGTTATGTTTCTCGTCACGTTCCGGTTCCGGGCCGGAAGAAAGAACAAGCGTAATTCGTGTGATGATCTATTATAAATGTATATAAACACTGTACAATATATATATATATATATAATATAGGTGGGGTGTACGCGAATAAGAAACCTTAGTCTGTCTGTTATATAACACATTAACGATACACCGCAACTGTCGCGCGTTTGTGTAGAAAGATTAAACAAATTTGTGCATATCAATATAATATATAGTTAGTGTTTAAACTTTAAAAAGTTGGTTAAAATTTTTCAAAAAAATATCAATAAAACTTCGCCGCCCGTCCCCAACACGATATATTATTATCATGTTATAATACTATTCAATGTGATAAACTGATAACGTTATGATTTTTGACTATAACTATATACAGTATAATATTACCTACAATGTATTTTTTTATTGTTAGTACGATTTTTATTTGGAGTGTCGGCCGCTTGTCGTGTGTATGTTTGGTGAACGCATATAGCGTCGTCGCGTGTACCTACGTCAAACGATGATAGTAATAATAATTATTGTAATATTAATTTACGACGACAACTATAATACAGGCCTAGAAGGTATATATAATAATATTTACTACGCCCGTCGTATGGTACCGACGCGACTGGGGGCCCCATGCTGGCCCGACACTCCCCGACGGAATACTCTCCGGGTATACGTCTCGGTTATAAAATTATCATCGTATATAATATGAACTTATATTGTATACACTTAGCTACTCCCACCCGTCTTGCGGTTTTCTTCTTCATTATGTATTATTTTTTTACTGTCATCCCTTCTTCGATGATTTTCAAGTTTTGGATGTATCATCGTAATATTATTAATATTTTTTACGACACATACTTAGTATACAAATAATGTATTTTTACTGTATGTACATCGTGTGTCATATTGTCATATCATTCGTGCGATACGCGCACCGCCGCCCGTACTACGCGCTATAGGTTCGCTCCCGACAGATCCGGGTCTACTTGCAATGCGCGCCGATTTAATTACGGAGATTTTTTCCGCATAATATTACGTTACATTATAATATATTATTATGCGGCTTTGTACGCAACCGCGTGCGCTGGATATATATACATATTAAATTTTATTACACCGCACATGACGGTATAAATTATAATATTTTACGAGACTCGTAGCTCGCTAATGGAGTTTACCTATATATTGTTAAGTATAAATCGTATATATATATAAATATAAGATTATTACCTCCCGACGGCCGTTTTTAATTCCTCCATACACCCCTCTACGCGCCACCCGGTCAACGCGGCCGTACACATATTATATATATATATATAAATAACCCTATAATAATATTATATATGTTATAGATGGTAGTATATTATGTTATTATTAATTGTCGTCGACTTCACGGGGGACACAAGTCGATCGGATATTCAATATATCACTATATATATATATATATGTGTGTGTGTGTGTATACAATAATGTACTCCTGGTTTGTGACGACGATCGTTTATCAATAAACCTGTACAAAAGTCACATTACCGCCGCTGCGATTTTGACGTGCATTAGTCCACGTGCTTTGTTATTATTATATTTTTTCTATAATATATTATAACCATCCGGCTTTGTGCACGATGCTACGACAATACATATCTAATATAAACGATAAACGAAAGAATTTCACGTATAAAATCGAAAGGTAGTTATAATATTATACGCAGTGTGGTGTTTTTAATGATTTTTTTCTCGTCGTTAAAAGTGGTGTATATTATTCATTACGATTGTTATAGAGTTTACCCGAAAGAATAAAATAATATACATATACTATATATTAAGAACACGTGCATTAAATTCTAAAACAACACTCAATGGCCCCCACTGCACGGATTGTAGATCGAACAAGCAACAAGTATATGTTGTACACATAAATATTGAATTTACCGTCGTTAACCTCGAACAAAATATCTATAAAAATCCGATTTCATATTATGACTATTGTATATCGTGTTCAACGGACTCGAGACAGCAGTGCAGCGTGCAGCGTTAAAGTCTTTGGTTCTCGTCTATACTTTGGTACTTATTTTTTGTAGGTTTATCTACCTCTATTGTGTTTTGTTAGTCATTACTGCGTCTGTTGTTCGGTTGTTTTTTGCGTACTCAAAACCACGCATCTCGTTATAATATTCTAGGTGCACAAACTCAGGCGGCTCGGATAGTTGTGGATAACCGAAATTATATTATTATAGCCGACTAATGTACCGATTTCGCTCATCGAAATATTTTATTGTGTAACATATAATATACAACATACTCACGCGTATACCAACAATCGCCGAAGTTGTTGTTTATTATGTGATCGCCACAGCGGCACCGCATCAATGCATTAAAATTATGAACACTAAGACTATAAATTACATGAAATGTGACATATAGATCCGATTTCCAATTTCACGCTTCGATATGATGAAAATCTCGATAAAAACTAAACTACCTAATACCTATATAATAGATAATTGATCCAATGTTACGTCTATTTTATACTTTAATAATATAACTGAAAAATTACTCGTTCAAATTTTAAATTGGATAGGCGTATATCCACATTAAAAAAAAAAAAAATTAAAAACAGAAGTCTGTATCATCCCGTTACACTTTTTAAACATTACAGAAAATAGTCCAGAATTTGGATAAATTATTTAGGGAAAAGGTGGTATTGAGCATAGTATTCTAAATATATTTATATTTAACTTAACTAGCAATTTAAACTTAACTACTGAAACTATAAGTTCATCATGTTAAATTGTCTATTTATCATCTATATGACATCTTCCCCAGGATCACGTACCTTTCGTTTCTTCGCTATAATGATTTTTTTTCATTAGTTTACCATCATCTGCTCACTAAAACATACCCCATCCATTGTAGTTTTGTAAACAAACTAAACCACATTTTCCTTTTATAAAGTATACTTAATTGATAATTTTATCTTATTTTTAATTACTGGCCGTTCTCGGGATTATAAATTTGGTCATGTATTTTCCTTATATTGTAGTGTCTTCTTCTCAAATCTTAAGAGATTTTCTTCTTCAACTTCGATTTTTCTATCATGTTAACTCCTAGGCCAATCGCCAATACTTTCTGCTGCTTTCTTCATTTACATATAATGTTCTTTTCCACATCTTCTTGTACTTTTCCTATAATTATAATATCATCAGCATGTAGAAAGGTTATATATTAATATATTATTGAGTACCTTTAGGTTCCTACCTATGTTTCGTAGAGGCACTAATAGCACAATTATTTATATTATACGATGTGACACGCGCTATCTGTCAAACCTATTTTGTCTGTACGTACAATATAATAAGTATATACTATTTATTATACTATAATATATTTCCTACCTTATATTTACCATGTTTTTTTCATTCTGTCATCATTATTATTATTTCGCGGGCCGTAGGGAGCCCCCATTATTCACGCGGCACGAAGCATTATAATATTACTCGTAAGTATATCTGCTGTCTGAAATCAGAAAACGTGATAAAACTCCGTGGAAAAACTCCCGTGCGCACGGCAGCGGTTTCGTGCACTCGGCGCGGTTCGCGTGACGCGCGCGCTCCTTCCACTCGCGGTACGTCTGGTCTCCGCAGCCACAGAGACCTTGCGCTTGAAACACGCACACGACGCACATAATATAAAACGTATACTCGGCTTGCGGTGGCGGAAGATAATTTCAAACTGTTGCCGCTGCAGCTCACGTTTCCCCTCGCCGTCACTCCCGTCTTAATCTCGGCGGCGGTCTAGACCCGTTCGTGATGCTGTGACACTGCAGCAAGTATATATGCGCACGAGGCTCGATATAAAAGAAAAACGTAATGATAAAAACGAATACATACTACATAATATGTGTGAGTGTGCGTGTATATAAGTGTGTATATTTTTATTTAACTGTATAATATACGAACACGATACCGGGTTTGTGGTCGTGCAATTGTACTGCACCGTTGGGTACATATATATTCATTATACATTATACTGTATATACCTGTGGCGGACTTGCGCGCATGTCGAAGTGTCACGTGTACACACATATATAATATGTATACCTATTATTGCACCTGCAGGAGTATATATTATAATCAGGGCGTGTAGTGTACTCTATACACAAATTAGCTGAATACTTGTGCAGATCAGTGCCAGATCTTAGTTTCAAAAAGCCGAAGAGAATAATTAGAATAAGCTCCTTAAAAATAAGTCCTATTGGCTATTTATAAGTCATTTGATGCATTCAATTCATTTTTTTTTTTGGTATTTAGTAAAAGTGAAGATAAGTAAAAAACGAAAACATTTGAACTAGGTATAATATCGTTTCATATCAGTTTAAATAAAATGGGCGCAGGTAATTATTCAATAGTCTTCATATTTTTTTATCACTTTTCGAAGTTATGAAAAACACGAGACTTCTAAAACAATCTCAACCTTTAGGCTCCGATCCTTCGCTAAATCCAGCACCGTTAAATAATAAAATAATGTGCACTATATAAATTCTAAAATATTCTTATTATGCGAGTTATGTGAAAATAAAATGTAAATTATGATCATCGTGGTATCTCGAAACAAATGTTTGTATCGCCTAGAGCGGTAATTACAACTTTTCAAGATTGAAATGTGCAGATAATATATAACAAAATCATCCGCCCTGATTATTAAATGATGATTATATCATATGTAACGTTTAAGTGGAAACAAAATCTGAAGAAAAAGAATGTTTAATACAACTATTGTACTGCATATTTACCTAGTAAATTGTACGTATTATTCACATGCTCAAGTTTTTACATTACTTAATTGTTGTTGTCGTCAATCAACTCGTATGAAAACTTAAAAATCACACAAAATAATATTGAAAACACGAATGGTTATATTTCAACAACAAACCAAGAGATATCAATATAGACAAAAATAAGCCTAAGGGGGGTCGGACGATAACTCCACCCCTCTCCCGTGAATACAACCCTTGTACGCATCATATTCTGCACTATTAAAATTTTATTATCCATTTACACAGATACAGCATCACATTATGTATTATGTGTTTATTCAGCAGCGTGCGTAGGTACCTATACGTACGTTATAAATCAACTATCAATCATCGGTTTCACCGGACGTGAACGGACATAGGCAGTCTCGTGTTTTCTCGTCATCATATTATTATTATGCACGCATACGCAATACAATAATAATATCTTATAATGCAATATCGTGTCAGTTGAGCTATACACGTGCAGCGGCGAATCAATCGTCGTCGGGTTGAAAATTATTCGTGTGACGAATCGCGTCGGTCATCGTGTGACGCGTATCGCTGCGGAGTGTGTATAGGATAAGTATACCTATACAATATCATATATATGTATATATTTACGTATATTGTACGTAAGGTGGACTGCAGTACAATAATGCGTGGCGTAGGTAGGTATGCACATTATTATGTATAGG
The DNA here is from genome assembly GCA_009835225.1 of Aphis craccivora. Classification (NCBI taxonomy): domain Eukaryota; kingdom Metazoa; phylum Arthropoda; class Insecta; order Hemiptera; family Aphididae; genus Aphis; species Aphis craccivora. Next base: position 23,982 of record VUJU01002545.1, read on the forward strand.
ATGTATATATGGGATATGACATTTTTTTTCCCACACCGTCGTCGTCGCGTATTTCACGATGACCGTCTCCGGTCCTAAACGCGCCCCCGTACCTATTCACAAAGGTTTGACAGAAGCATTTGACCGGACCCGTAATGCCCGCTCACACAATGGGTACATATACACTGCGCTGTGCTCCGAGTGACAGCGGCACTATACGTTTATATGAGATGGTGCGAGTATGTGTTGCATATCATGTATGTATGTATGGCGTGTTGTTACCTCTTCTCAGCGTGCGTGCCCGTCTCTTTTTCTCCGTCGAAAAGACTTAATGCTCCTGCCAGCATGTGGCGGCGGCTGAGGCCTGTGTTTGTGTATGTATGGGTGTGTATACGCTTATTTATATATGATATATGTGTATGTGTGTGTGTGTGTGTGTGTGATGTCTGCAGCGTGTGATCCGTATTGAAAAATGACCATAGAGAACTGGTCCGGTCGCGGACAAAACGTCGACCGGGCCAACCCGATCGTTCCGAAACGTGTTTTTTTTAATATCTATATAATAACGTCCATATATAATTTATAATAATAAATAATAATATTACGTAGTAACGATTTTTAAACTTGGACAGTTTATGTGTAATATGTATAGGTACTTATTTTGATTGAGTGTCAAATAGGCAAAATAAATGATATATTATATAATGTTGTACGTCGAGAATTTGAAAACGGCTGTATAACACTCGATCGCTTTTTTTGATTTATGATACTAATATAATGTGTTTAGTATAAGGACGTGGTGTACACCATAGAACCTACGTTTAGAACCAGATATAGATTGCTATATACGACAACGATGAACGGAACTGTCTACACGTCCAAACGACTGTCGTGATTTGTCGAAAACAATTGCACATTGTATACCGATTACCGGTACTGTATAACGCTTGATTTTCCATTATGACGTAATAGCAGCTGAAGTCTCCGGTTAGGTTCCGTGCACTCAAAATTTAGCGGTAATATCACTCGCTTTTCGTACAAATAGTTTACGATATATCGTTCGTCGCGTTCTTCCGCGTCAAGTGGTTTTGATTAATGGCGGCTTCCCCGCGATCGTCGTCCCGAAATCTTATCGTCGCGCTCGCGCATTCACGACTTCTATACGACTATACGTACAATTTTGTCATTGTATTCCATTTATATACACGTCATGATATTATTACGTTGGGGCCCCGTGTACGGCGATTACACTGTTGCTGCAATACATGAGTTATCATTACAGACGTTGTTCCTTCTTACAAGTTACAGGATGATCGTTCGAAAATCTCAAAACCTGATTCGAGCCGTTGTCCAGCGCACTACGTGATTATTTCTTCCCGCACACAAACGTCTATAATGAATTTTTTAGCAGTGAAGAGAGCTTGTGCACAATTTTTTTTTACCAGTCACCGCCACCGTGGTCTTCCTCGAGCGTAGGAGTAGGCGTGCGCACACGACGGTCCTTATCGTTTCCGGTGCCCCGCAGGAACGCGTCCTAACGCCAATGTCGTAATTTCCCTCTCAATTTGAACTAAAACAATAATTAGCATTTCCCGTTCGCACAACTAGCTATGAATATAGTGTAATAATAGTGTACAGTGTACACAATACGGCCACATTTTTTCAACTTGAATTATAACGGAAGTACGAAACCGACGAGGAGTTGCACCACGAAAGTATATAGGTAGTATTATTGATAACGCTATCACTACAGTTGTATACAAGAAAATATGAAATATTTATCTCTATCTTTGATTATTTAAATATCAAATAAGTTTTTTTATTAACGTCTAATCTCAGATACTACTGGACCGATTTCAATAAAAATCAATAGAAGTCAAGTTACTCTGCTATTATTTTATATAAAGGTAAAATTTGTTTCCGCGTTTAGTAATAATAACTCTGTAGTATGATGATATAATAATAATAAAAATAATAATAGTAGTCATATTGTACCTAGTTAGGTATTTGTGTTTATGGAAGTCATGTCACTGTCGCCGACGAGCTCATAATGCGACCTGTAAGTACACCGTTGCAGGTCGTCGCCGTGTGGGCTTAACGCGACCGTCGTACATTTTTATTTAATATAAATATATTATATTATTCTATACAAACGATAAAAATATTATCACGAATATTACGATATACCACATATCATCCCGTGCGCGACTGTGTGCTGACTACCACACGGGCCCCCGCACAACCCGTCGGTAGAACGTGAGTATTGTACATTATACAGAGTGAGCATCACGACCTGCACTGTCTGCACGCACGCAGAGCAGGTATATTATGATATAGCGTTTGGTATACACAATACCTATATAATATTATAATAATGTTTGCCCGAGTACGAAAGACGGACAAGTAAAGGATTTTTGTTATTTTTTTACGACGCTTTTAGGCTGTACAAATACGCGTTCGGCGTTATTTATAAATGCGCTTTAATGCGTTTCCATCATATACATTACGTATAATATACGTACCACCTATGTGCGTGTGTATACGCGTAAGTATATATTATATTCACTAATGGTTTTTATATACATTTATTTTTTTCCGTCTGGCCTTCTTTGAATAACGTAAAGTCTCGCCGAGAGTATAATAATAATAATATAATATAGACAGAGAGAGAACCGGTTTTCTGTACCGCACGACCGTTTCCACCCACCACCCGTTCGTCATTAAAAGGCATTCCGAAAAGTCGGCGAACGAAAAATGTGTGAAAAACAACGATAACGACAAACTTTTCCGGAGACTGACGGAAAATAATAAGTGCATCTACTGCTGGCGGTGTAATTTTCTCGACCAGAAACGCCGCGTAATATAATAATATGATGTATACCACATTGGTAAATTTATTTCAAATGATATTCACCGCAACCTCCATAAATTATAATCAGCGGATTCTAATGGGTATAAAAAATTCAAACTGGTTTCCATATATTTTATATTATTTTTATATGCACGCGCGCGCGCGCGCGCGCAAACATGATATATCGTAGTATGACGGGTTTTTTACTTATAATATTATGTTGGTTATTTTTGTGATTTTTTTTTTTATTAATGAAATCCACATCCGGTGCAAAGCACTTTACAATCTAATAGTTACTTGTCCGCGGATTTTCGACAATCCTATATTGCGAGCTGTGCGCAACGTGTTTCTTTGTGACTCTTGCACCACAATACAACATATTTTATGATAACACTAATTGAAAAACTCGGTAAGTGCGGATTTAGCCTGATGGGATATCGGCTCCGACGTTTTAAACTGTTATTTTTCATTGCACGTGTGTGCAAACTCGGTAACAATAAAACCATACGTCCATACCGAAACCTTCTAGGTATAGGTACATATATACGGCTATGTGTATATGACGCTTTAAACAGTAAACATATAAGACGCGTAAGTAAAAAAAAAAAAACACAACTAGTAATAAACAACGTAAAATTTATGTATACCGACCGATTATGTTAATCCTAAGTCCGAAGCTCGTATATAGGTATATACATATATATATATATTTGTGTGTGTGTGTACTTACTTTTATCGGATTATAGAAAAAAAATACGTGTTATAATATTGTAGTAATTCGTTATGCGTATAATATATACCTACATATAAACGCCACGCATATAATATTATACATTTATACACAGAGTATACGTATTTGACGGGAATCGCACAGCGTGGGGTTTTCGAAAAAAATAATCCCCGAATCGAGGGTGTGTGTGTGTGTGTGTGTACAGGTTAAAAAACAAATTACCTATTAACATTATATTTTTTTACCGGCATACCGTTTGCTCTCTGAGCGCATAAAGACATTATTGTTGTATCCTAAAATATAAATACAGGGTGATTTACCAAGCAATCCCACACTTTTTTTTTTAAATAATGCAGTTATTAAAAATCTGTTTTTTTTTTTTTAAATTTATACTTAAAGATAGTGTTTTAAAATCTTAGTAATTAATGTATCATAGATTATAATTAGTAAAATTGGTCTAAGTATTATAAATACTAGATCTAATATAAAATCTATTTTTTTTAATAACTAAAACTACTAGTTTGAATTTTAACGTTTTTAAAAAAGTTATTCACTAAACAGTTGGCAGCAAGAAATATAGGTTCTTATTATTTTTTTTTTTTTTTTACAAACAATAGGTTGTATACGGTGTTTGTACCACTCCTTAAGTGATACAAAAAATCTCAAGAATTTGAATTATTAAATAAAAAAAAATTTTGGAGAGCATGTTTTGGTGAATTACCCTGTATTACCCTAAGTACATATATACATACATACTTACACAATATAATAATAATAATAATATGTAATAACGCCGAACGGAGGACCTCTCTTGCGCGGGAGAGACGAACAGATAATAATATAATATAATATATTATTTTATTATATGGGTACCAGGGTACCTATATAATACTACGGCGAGAGAAAGACAGAGACTTGACTATGTTGCCGCCCGGCGCGCGCGTATCAGAACCGGTCTGTCCAGAGGCGATGGTGAGGTGGCAACGTGGCATTTGGGGCCTGGCCTCCGTTGGACAGAATGAGGTTGTTGTATGTATATAATAATAATAATAATGCTTGTGTACGATATTACACGGCTAGTGGCTCTATACACATCGCCGCCGCGAACATACTCAATACTTCGTTTATATATATATATACATAATAATATATTAATATACGACGACGGTAGAAAGAACAACGCATACGTATAGATATATATTGTACGCCGACACTGTGCGCGTACAAGATAAATTGAATTTCCAACAGTCCGAAAGCGAGTGCGGTGTGGCCGAGAGGAGACGCTACGTTTCGGAATGAAAAGGCTTGTATGTATGGGTATAGTGATTTCTCGTGGCCATGAAACGTTCATCGTCATTATAATATTATCTGATGCCGTAGCGCTCGTGTGTACGACACTCAAATATTATATACTATATATATTAAAAATATAGTATAGGTAAATTAATATTAATGAATAACGACGCAACTTTGTTATGTTATTTTCTCGTATCTATATTGTCGTTTACGCTGGAGCGGATTCACGGTTAAGTCGCGTCCAAAATTTGATCGCGCGGACCCGGCTCTGGGTAGCTTCCGGTAGACGTCAACCGACCGCGGTCACGTCTCGGAAAGTTTAGCTCGTGCGGGGGCGATAAAATGCCGCACTTGGCTTGTACGGGTTTTTTTTTTCTGTTTTGTTAGATTTAACCCTCCTTCTTCGTTTGACGTTCCTACTGATGGCGTGTGTCCGTCGCGATGACTACCTGCCATATGTGTAGTACTACTACTATGCAAGTCTTGGATGCGGGGGCGGCGAGAGGACAGGTGGCTCATACGACTACGCGTCGCTACTTCTACACCCACTATTCCGCCCCGACTTCGTATAGCTACCGACGCTCCCGCCTCCGCCGTGATTGTTACTGTCCATTGTCACGGTCGCTCATCTCAATCCCCCGCCCATTCCACAACCCTTTCGGTGTAACGTATCACGGTCCACGACCGTCGGAGTCGTGACCGGACGAGACTATACTAATTTTTCACGTACACCGTTCGCCGTGCGCACCCAACTAACCAATGACTATGCAGACAATTCGTTTACGCCGTTTTATATAATATGATAAAGTGTGCGTGTGTATATTTGAGGAATGCAGGGGTCGCCTTTTTTTTCTGCAATATATTATATCATTGCCCATCATACAGTCACTATTAGGCATAAAGTCTCTTACGAACGATGATGTAAAATAATAATAAGACGCCGCACGGCTCGCAGACATGAAACGCGATACGATGGCGCAATGAACCAGCAGCTCCCGACTAGATTTCGTTACGGTTCGTTAGGTTTTTTTTCTGTGTACAGCCGGACAGTCGGGGGAAGAAGTTTGTTTATTATTATAAGAATAGGCTTGCACGTATATATAATATTCTTTGTATTTTATTGTTCGTATATTATTTACACCGTCGTCTCGGTCGCGATTATATTATTATGTGGCCGACGACAATAAAACGTATAATTAAGCCTACTGCGAACAATATTTTTACGCGTAACACGCGCGCGATAACGCGCCCCTTATAATATATACAATCTATATACGCGTATACAGGTGTACTAACCGCGGTCTTTTCCTCGTTCCAGGTACATACATTCCAAGGAGAAACCGTTCAAGTGCACGGAATGCGGCAAGGGCTTCTGTCAGTCGCGCACGCTGGCCGTGCACAAGATACTGCACCTGGAAGAGTCGCCGCACAAGTGTCCGGTGTGCAAGCGCAGCTTCAACCAGCGCAGCAATCTCAAGACGCATCTGCTCACGCACACCGACCACAAGCCGTACGAGTGTTACTCGTGCAACAAAGTGTTCCGGCGGAACTGCGATCTGCGCCGGCACACGCTCACGCACGCGGTAGGCGACGCTCCGGCCGCCGGAGCGTTGGGCGGCAGCGGCGCCGCTACCTCGTCGGCCTCGTCGCCCGCGGGCGCGATCGTGCCCCGATCGGCGGCCGACGACGATGACTATCTCGACGACGACGAGGACGAGGACGACGACGAAATGATGCTGCAGCAAACGCCGTCGTCCGAACGAAGCCGTCGTCGCGGCGGCGAAGACGACGACGACTGTGGCGGCGAGGACGGGGACGACGACGAAGACGTGGACGTGGACGAAGAGGACGCGGCCGGCGCCCCGACCGAACCGTCTGCTCCAGCCGCCGCCGCCGCGTCCGCTTCGACCTCCTCGTCGAGTGTCGCCGAAACTGTCACAAAACAGGAACCGACGACGTCGTCTTCGTCGACGGCCGCGGACGCGGATTCCGGTACTTCGGCTGCCGCCACCGCCGCCGCCGCCGACGAAGAGGAAGAGGAGGAAGACCCGGGACAGATTTCGCTGTTCCGGCGGCCGGCCGTCGCCAGAGCGGCCGTCGTGCACGAAACAAAATGTCACGACGAGTCGTCCGCGTACACCATGCGCCCGTCGTCCAGCTACTATCACCACCACAACCGTTACCAACAGCAGCAGCAACCGCACAACCACCATCAACCGCCACAGCCGCTCCATCTATTCCTACAGCCGCCGCTACTCCATCACCCGCAAGTCCAGCAGCACCACCACGCCATGTTGAACGTCAGGCGCGACTTGCACGATCGGTCGACGAGAATGGTGATGCCGGTGCCGCCGTCACCGTCACAGGCGCTGCCTTCGCCGCAGCCTCCCGCGTACCAGCCGCTTCAGTTCCAGCCGGCGTCCGGTTCGTCGGTCGTCGCCGTGCCGCCGCCGACGCCGCAACAGCCGCCCCAGCCGCCGCCCAATCAGAACAACGGACAGCCGGCCCCGCCCAAGCGCAAAGGGTTCAGCATCGACGAACTGATGAGTTAACGCGCGCCGATGTCGCGCGCGATCGTGTCGGTTCGATTTGCCGGGTTGTGCGCGAAATCGAATACGATGACAATTGCATAATGTACATAGTAATAATTTATAGATTACGTATTAGTCGTTGATTTCGAGTGTGTTGTGCGCTCGAATCAATCGCAGTACCAGTGAAAGCATTTAAAGCAAACGTCCGACGCACCAGATTTCAAAGGGTCGCGACAAGTATTCTACGCCGTGGTTTACAATGTATATCAAAACGATATGGCCGTCCAGATTTTATTTATTTTATATTATTTATATATATTTTATATTAGTTATTAAAATATTTAAATCATAGATACATAATATATAGAGTGTATAATATGTATTCTTTTACCAGATGTAGTACTTATAACGTTATGTGTAAAATAAGCTTTTTTATTTTTAGTTAGGTACGTGAAAGACAAACATATTTTAAGTAGAAATTTGTTAACAAATTGTAGATAGCATATTATATATTATTATTTTGTTTTAGTGATCTCAATATACAATTTATTATTTCGATAACCATTCCCCATTCTGAATTAGTTTTAGGTTTAAACGTCCAAATGTTCTGTCGTTTTAGTATTTAAATCGAATATACCTATAAGATGATCATATTATATATATATATAATATTATATTTTACGCGTTTGTATATTTTATTATTATTTCTATGTATTACTATTATCTTTAAACATGTATAGGTACGTACCTACTTTTGTAAACAAGTTTCATTATATAGACTGTTAAAGTTTAAGATTATTTTTTGCATTTTATGGTTAAAATATTTAATATATTATTATGTTTTTTTATTGATAGAAAGAATGTAACGTTTTTATTATTTATATTATAAAGAGTTCCAAATGGTTCCACGTTCGAATTTGACGGAATCTGTTTTAATTGTTTGGCAATAAATAGATTTTTAAATCATTATTTAATTATTTTTATTATTATATTAGACGATTTAGATTAATATGAAATTATTGTTTATTCTTAATTTGACGTTTATAAGAAATATATTTATATTATAATAAACTATATTTTCCAAGATAAAAATACATTACATATATTATGATTTGCGGATTACCTTCTCACGACTTTCGTTAGTCACACGTCATATACATGGCGTGCACTGCCGGTCGCCACGATCCTCATCTATATACGACCGAAGAACCGCGCGCGTAGTGCATACACGCAGGTAAAAACATAGAAATTGGCCGGGCGTAATTAACATTCATTTGCCGTGTGCGTCAGATAAATCTTTCGGGCCGCTTAGTGACATTAAATTATGCAAAGCACTGCGAGAATGTGTCGAGATTTGAATAATTAATCGTCTATATATAACATAATAATGTAGTCTTAAATCCCTCTGCGCACAAAGGTCACGAGTTATAATAATAATAATATTATTATTATTATTATTATTATTATTGTACGCCGCAGTGTGTGTGTGAGAGATGTGTGTATCGGATTAAAGCCCGTGGAAAAAAATTAATATTCTCTCGCACGGGAGTGGCGGTGCGTGTGTAACACACCGAACCAGTTTATCCGTTCTAGTTGGGTGGGAGTCGTAAAAAAGAGCGCGTTTTATTTATTTCATTCTCCACGCTTTACAACATGACGTGTTCGTCGGAGGGCAAGTGCCGCGATTCCTATACGTTTAATATATACCTATACATACATACCACATACGGTATTATAAAGGTAAGAGCTATAAAAATATATATGTGGGTACAATAACGATAACGATAATAATGATAATCGAATCTCGAGCCTCGTCTCAGCATCCTTTTATGTTTTTTTTTTTTTTTTTTAATCCAGTTTGGGACAATAAAATAGGCTGCGGGCCATGGACCATATTATATACCTATATTAATGTATAATATATAATATACGTTGTACGGCGCGGCGTGGCGATGTCCGCCGTAGTCGACCTCTCTCGTGCAACTAAAAACACACACACATCGTAATTTGACGTTATGTAATAATAATTCGGTGTTAATAGTTTATATAAATTGTACTGCACGAGCAGAGGGATGAGTATACGTAAATTGTATACGCGTAGGGGTACCCCAGGGTAGAAAACACGGAAGGGAGAAAAATGATGCTGACGGGTCCGGGAAGACGTGAGTGGAGCACATCAAAGTTTTGGGTTGTTTTTTTTTTTTTTTTTAAAACAATATCGACGCTAATAACAATAATAATATAACAATAATCGATAAACCATATAATAATATACGACGAATAGCGCGAGTTTATATACCTGTATATGGTGGCAGAGATCGATGTTCGACCGCCCTCCCGTCGCTCGAGGCCGTCGTCCGATGAGTATCGCCAAGACTGCACTATAACCACCCCCGTTATCGGGTTATAAAGGTGCCCGCTCAAAGGTACGTCGTCGTCGTCGTTGTTTTCAAAATCGGTTAAACCGACAGATCTGATTTTCGTGAGATACACGGTTTTATTATTATAATTATTATACTTAGGCTTCTTTTCGTCTGGGACTCGGCGTGAGAATATAATATCATAAATTATAAATTTATGACATATATAACGAGTTACATTGTCGTCGGTTTAAGTTTGAAATTACCAAACTTCCGACGAACACGTTATATACACATATCATTATATTGTAAAACTATAAATTAGTTATGTATATATGTGCAGTGTATTGTATACGGGATCACTATATATATATATATATATATGGTATAATATGCAATGAATTATTATGTAATATACATCGTATATGCTAATTTTAAGACGATTATTTAAAACACCGACGCTTACCGAAATATTACCGACCGAGACTATCGCTTTTATTGCAACCGACATGACGTCATAACGGTAGGCATTGTATAAAAGAAAATATTAAAAAATATATTTTATACACGACCAATAAAAATCATCCAATCCCAGCGACAATAAATATATTATTATTATTAAACGTGGAATACAAATGGTTTACGGTATATGTCAAATAAAAAAAATTATAGCCACGTATATGTATATGCGTATAGTATATATATCTTATAAAATATATTTCATAGTGTAATATAATAAATGTATATAATAACTAATTCGTAATATTTTTTTAATACGTTCGAGAGTGGACGTGAGTAATAAATATTTCATATACCTACGACGGGACGTTACGAAAAATATAGGTACCTACCTATATATGGAATGAGCATTATATAGGTATTTCGTTGGAAGACAGACTACACACCGCGTCACTGATAAAATTATATAATAAAATTTTCTGTTTTGTCTTTTTCTTATTATTATTATTACTTTCGATTGTTGATGGATCGATAACTGTTTATAAAATTAAAATTATTATAATGTTCATATTCGTTATCTATATTTAATGTTATAATTTCAATATATATAAATCTACTCCTATTTTGTATTTCATTAGGTAATAGTCATTCTTTAATCTAGTAAATGAAATAGATTATTTTAGTTATTTATTTATATACTTATTTTAACATGTACATGGATGTTATTATATATTTAAAAATTTCCTAAGTAGGTAGGTATCTCTAATGTAACTTATTTTATTCAGTTACTTCATAATCTAACTTTTTCACGTCATGGTATAAGTATAAAACTACAAAAGTTAAATGACTATTATTAAAACTTATTTTTGTAAAATTAACTTAAAATAATTATACACTATAATATAAATTACCTAAATGGGTAATCAATATTAAAGCCCTATTAGGGGGCTAAAGAAGGTCTGCAGCTCTAGAAAAATTAAGGATTCTATAAATCACTTTATCTTTATTAAATGCGATTGAAGTTAATATTGAAAAGGTAGAAATATTTTTAACATAATTTGCAACGGATTTCTATAAGTTATTATCTAGTATTCTAGTTGATAAAATTATGATATAATTATAAGATATAAAGTTGGGAAATTCAAACATAATCGTTATTACTTATTAGTTATTACAAACTGATAAAAATCTATGAACGCATACGTATCCTGTACATACATGTGCCATGGGGGTTGTAAGACAAATTTAATTGAATAAAAACTTCTGAAAAACTTCTCTTAAAATTCACTTGTTCGTCTTTTTGCGGAAAAGGACATAATAAATAAAATATGTATTTTTTAGATTGAATTCAGAACTTTATTTACATAAAGCCTAAAAAAAATATGTTTAAATTAAAAACTGTATTTTTTATAATGTTATTTATATTTATAATTACGACTCTGAGTGGAACGATAAATACATTGATTTTACAACTATGTATTTTTTATCTATGACAATTTATTTGGGCAATACAAATACTTAAATTTTCAACCTAAAGGATGATTTCTGACCAAAAATTGATTTAATTAGAAGTTTGGGGAATTGAAAGTTAAAAATAATATGGAAAATGTTTCTTTATTTTGTTATAGTTAAAAAAAGAATGACCG
>VUJU01002546.1:3219-19134 GCA_009835225.1 Aphis craccivora
ATGCACGTATACTATATAATATATAATATGTGTAAGTATATAATATGTACCTGCGGTTGTATAATATTATTATGTTTATAAATAAATATGTAACAATCGTTACAATACTTGAACTATTCTAATAAATTTTAAATATTAATTTTATAGATTATTATAATATAATTATTACAATTTTCAAATCATAATACCTTTAATACCTTTCTCCAAAACCCACCATAATGAACCAATCATTACAATTCCTTATCTATGCTATGTTATATATAAATTCATCAAGTTATAAATATCTCAAAGACTATACTTGTTTGAATTTTAATTCTGATCCATCAAAATGTTCAGAACAATGATCTGTTGAATAAAAATAGGCCCTCTCTTTTGAAAAAAAAGATCATTTTAAATCTCCACGGGACACTCTTATCTTGTACAAAAAAAAAAAGTCTAAAAACGATCCAAAAATTTGGTCTACTTAAAAATCGATTTTGTATACCTTCTTAATTGAAAAAAATATGGCTGAGCGTTTTTGATGTATCACCCTTTATAAATAATTATGTATAACGTATATAACATATATATGTCATATATACGTCGTGTATTACATTTCTCCTTTAGCGACAAATATATTAAATATTTGGTCTAGAACCACCTTTAAAATAGGTTGTTAACCAACATGGTTAATACACTATTATGATATCCATATCCAGAACTCTCACGAGAACGGGTAAAGAATTAGATAAAAGAGAATACATAAATCGGATTCAAAGTTAGATTAACCTATCTTTTTTTTGAACAAATTACATCCGGGATGTAATTAGTATTACTTTTGCACCTATAATTAATATTAATTATAAGTGGTTTCTAATGTAGTTGTTCCTGATAAAATTTGCGACTTAATTTATTTAATAATTATATAACTGTACATACAATAATAACACTATATAACAGAATGGTATATTATGTCATAGACTTACATATTAGGTACTATATTCAGTTTTTATAAATCTAAAATCAATTACAACGTACGAAATAATTATCTACATTTGAATACTTTTTATAGTAATCAAAATAAAAACCATCGATGACTTTAAGAAGAAACTAAAAAACATGTTAAATAATTATTCGACTTTGGACGCAATTTGTTTTACCATTATCTTAGAAATTTAGGATAATAGTGGGATACAAATCGAGAGTTTGGTATGCAATTAATGTGCTCTGAGAGAGGATGTATCATAAAATAGAAAAATGCACAATACAAATATATAATATCTAAAATCAACAACAGTTCAATTTAAACATTTAGAACAGTATTATATGATATGATTTTTTACACCAATTTGTAAGTATAAATTGTAATTTTGGAATGTATATTAAATGGCATACAATTCAATAAAAATCATACAAAATCTTAAAAATTATTGAATTTTGATATTATACAGTGTGTTCAATAAGTTTGAAAACGGTTATTAGACTAATAGAGACTGTTAAACGACAATATATTATGTATTTAATGAGATGATAAATGTACAGAAGCGTTAATCGGTTATAACTTTATGTAGGTATTAAAATACGCATATAGCAATAAAAAGTGTTAATACTTATTAAACACCTGATAAAATATATTAATTATTAATATTTGTTTTAATTAACATTTGAGTTGAAAGTAAATTTGCTTTTAACTATGCATGAATTAAATTTAATTAGGTTAGAAAAAATTAGTCAAACATACAAAAGAATATTATGCACTAGAGTATTTTCTAGAAATAAATTTAAAAAAAAAATAATAATATATATCACAATATTAATGCTATTAGTTTCCGTAGATACAGCAAAAATAAATAAAACACAAATTGATACGTTTCTTATTTCTTAGTAGCAGCAGGTATCTATATAAGTATCTATACGTAGTATAAATTGAAATCGCTCAGAAAACAGTGGAGTAATTTATAGCCTTATTAATCATTACTACTCGTTGTCAAACAAAAAATAATAACGATTGGTATTCTTAATAGTTAATCATATTTTTTTTTATTATTTTATTGATATCGAATAATTTGTCAGTAACGTGTATATATATAATATACAGCTAGTTAATATTGCATATATTACCTACTTATTTTACACCCATGATACAATATCGTGTCTTTAAAATATTATTATATTTTATCCGCACCGTCTCGACGGTGAACGTTTGCTATGCTATATTATAAAGTACCTATTACAAGTACTGGATGGTCGATGAAGGGGTAAAAATAATATATTGGAGATAGTGTGACAGAGAGATAGAGAGAAGGAGAAACCTTTTGGGCTTTTCAAAAGAGTCTGGGAAATTACTTTGAGGATAATCTGTGGAGGTGCAGCATACAACCAGTACCACAACCCTATATATACCTGGTATATATTTATACATACGCGTGTCTGAAAGGAGCTTAGCGGTAAAGCGAAAAAAAAATAATAATAAATAAAATAAAATAAAACGATGAATCCTGCTCGGGCCGCATTGGAGATTGCAAAAACTCCTTTCCTGCCTGAGCGCGTGTATAGGTATCTACATCGATATGAACACATGATAAATACGATATTATATTATTATACTGTTGCGTGTGCAGACCGTGCCTATAATATTATATGCTCTGCGTTGAGATCTCTCATCGACTTCGAAAAAGATCTGACAACGACGTCACAAAAAATGGTTCCATTACAGTTTTTTTTTATATTTCCATAACAATTTCGAATGTCTTTCTGACGGCAAACCTACAGTCAAGCCATATTATATTATAGTGTGCGTTATAATATAATTATACTTTAAATTTCTAAACGTCCATCATCAAAATATACTGTGTATAATATTATTATTGACATAGAGTATCGTGTTTTTCAATGATAAAAAAAAAACGACGTACTGATCGATTGATATATATATATACATGACATGACAATATATATATATGCGTATACGTAATTGTTCGGTTTGTTCGGCGGTTCGCACGAATGAACTGCGAATCTTTTTTTCCGATTACGAGCACCTACACACCGCTCAATCCCGGTTGGATCCGTCGTCCGGATTTTCTTTCTTACTTTTCCCCCTTTGCTGCAGTCCTTCGCTATCGTACCGTTATACCGAATCCTATATCGTAACGTATATATAAATATATACACACGAATCACCGCCCTCGATCCTCCGAATCCGGAGGTTTACGGATATCCGCGTACACGACAATAATATCGGATGCGATCGTCCGACGCCAGAAAGCCGGCGTGACGTTAAGTCACCGAGAATTATTTCGAGACGAAAACTCTTCGAGGCGCTAACACCATCGCAGGACCCTGGACAGCGTGAGATGCCATAGGCGCACAAAGGGGGGTGCTAGGAGGTGCTAAATCAGCACCCCCAGTCTAAATACTGCATTCAAAGCACATTACATTAAGTTGAATTGAATAATAGTAGGTATGTGAAGATATTAAAATTACAAGTAATGTGTAATTTATATATTGAATTTATGTATTAGAATATTTTGCTTATTATAATTTGGATATGCCTATCTACAAATTAAAGTATTATAAGTGTAAACATTTTTATTTTTTTATGGTTTTATTTAGATTATTAAACATTAATTAAAGTTGTTTTTCAAAGTACCTAATACTTATTTGAATAAATTAAAATATTATTTTAGATTTTAAAAAGAGATTTATTAAAACACTTCAAATTTAAAATATGTTTTACAAAGTTAAGAAACACTTGTCAAATTGGGTAAGGATGAAAGGTGTTAGTGTTATTTAAGCGCTGTGACTTTATTGACTGATTCAAAATATTATTTTTGTATTTAAAAGTAAAAGACTAAACACTTCAATGTTTTGGTAGTAAAGATTTAGATACCTACAAATTATTTTTGGTTATATTATGTATGGTTATCGGTTGGTAATAATTGAAATAATACATCTCAACATTTTTTAAATTTTTTACAATTTTTTCAGGTTTTTTTAAGCATTAATTAGTGACATGCTAAATATTTAAAGTATGAATTCAGTTTGTTGATTTAAAAAATATAATATATTATTCCTATATAAAAATGTTTATGTTGTTGTGACGATAAATACAATGTGACTATTCTTGTTTCTTCTTTCAATATTAAATATTCATAAATTGTATTCGTGATGCAGCAGACGTAAGTCACTTATTCAAAATCAATCTAATTTTAATACTTACTAATAAACTATTAATATTTTTATTTTAAAGGTAGCAATAGTCATTGTAACTACTATAATAATATGGAAAAATTGAAACTTTTCGAAACAATTCGTTACCTGTGATTATGCAGCAGTATATTTTTATACTTATCCAGATATAACGATAAAAATATATTAAGTAATAATCTTACAACGATATTCAATTTAGTATATCTTTATGTAATTTTATTCGTTTTATTGAGAAAAGTCTGACAATTCAAATATTCAATTAAATGATATTTATTGAAATGCTTCTGAATACACATTATTTTTTGTTCTTCTTTCTAGTGCGTACACAAATAAATCTGAAGGTTTTCCGATGACTTGTGAGCATGCCACATACAGCTGCTCATGTGAGAAGCATGGATTTTCCAAATGCAGTCTATACACTTGTAACCATTATACTTGTGCTTTGTTGATGATCATTGCAAAGGCATTGCATCAAGCAATTTGTTTTCATCCTTTCACTTTGAAAGACAATTGTTTTCAAATCTACAAATAAGTACTCACATAGTTTTTACTTGTTTATAGGTGTTCAAATATTATATTAAAAACCAACTTATTAGTAGCAATAATAAACTATAATAATTACATTAAATTTTTGTTTTGGATTAACAGTTTAAGATTTTCAAATTTTCCATCGTTTATACGAGTATATTGACTATCCTTTCAGCAAGAAAATTTACAGAGACTTTTGTTGGTGTAGTGTAGTGGATCAAGAAATGTTGCTTAAATTGGAATAATTAAAGCTTTACAAGTTTGTTATTGTTTTACTTTTAATTTTTCTACTTAGCATTTTATTACACAATAAAATATGTTTATATTTTTTGTTAGTTATGAAAATGGTATTTCTATATTGAGTAATAATAATTATTTATTTTTTTTTTTTTAAAGTAATAATTTCATCGAAAATATTGAAATTCTCATTCTTGTTAAAAATCTCAACAATTTCATCGGTAATTTTTTGTTCTACTTTTTTTTTTTTTGACTTTAATAGACATAATTATATAACTATAAATTTATGAACTTGAGTTTGTAACTAACAATTAATATAAAATAAAAAATTCAAGGCTGGGTATTAACGAATTAAAAATTAAAATTAAGTTAAAACGTTAAGTTAATTAACTCGTTACTTATTTTTAAAGATTAACGTGTTAACTTCAAGTTAATTTTGTTTAAAAATATTTAAATTAAGTTAACTTTAGTTCAAACAATAATGAAAAATTTTTAATAGCATTTTTAGAAAAGTAGGTTTTTTGATTGCTAGTTAATGCTTTGATGTATCATTTTAAATTTCCCCAGTAATTTTCTTGTGCATAATCAAAAACTATCTAATAAACCAACGCACAAAGAGTTTGTTTTTAGTTCAACAACTTCCGTTTTTGGCGTCAAATATAACAACACTGTAATTGATAAAACCCAAAAGGTTTGGTCAAATAAGGAATTCATCGAGTATTTTATTTTAAATCTGTTAAGTATAGTAAAATAGTTTTACTGTAAAAATCTTTATAAAGGCTTTTGACTTGATAAAAAAACAACATCAAAATAATAATTTAATGTTATTTGAATAAGAACGTTTATGGATTTAATCTTCTCCGAGTACCTTTTTCTTTATTCGTAGTTTAAATATATTTGTATTCATGTCATTTCATCGGAAATAAAAACTCTGAACAACCTAAATAGTTTATAAAAAAATCTCTTGGTATTATAATGAAGTGTTTTCAATCTTCATATAATGTACCCGTATATAATATAAATATATTGATGATGTAAGTAGTATAAGACAATGATACACTAACAACTATGAAACATTATAAAAAAAAAATTTAAAAACTTTATACCACATTCAATTAATTGGAATGAATCATATTACTTGTAAACATGGAATTACAAATGAAGACATTTCCATCGTATCTTTTATGAACGTAACTCGGAACTCCACTCGAGCTAACTCAACCATTTTATTACACAGTTGTTTTTTTATATAATTATCTAATATGTTCAACCTGTAACGAAAAAAAAATAAATCGTTTTTCAGTTTTTTTTTTTTTTATTATTTGAATCGTTGGTGGCTGACTTAGAATACAACTATTAAAAGCGAATAATTCGAATCGAATATCATCGAATAAGTGTATGGCGTGTAATTCTAAAATATATATATTTTTTTTTATATAATAATATTTTATTGAGCTGGGGGGTCATGTTCAGTTGAAATAAGTAATTTCATCAATGTGAGTATTTGGTGCAGACCTGTATAACATTATTCTTGTTATGATTCTATAGCTTGAGTACATAACGAGTAATATATTATTATTATCACCAATAAGTGTTACTTTAATTCGAATTTTATTGATTATTTACAAGGCACTCCACTATTTGAGTAAGCAAATACATATACATTTAATAGTACCTATAGTTGGTAAATGTATAAAAAAAAATGAAAAATTATTGTTTAATATTTGGAGCTTAAAAATGATATAAAAACTACGTGTATCCTTCCACTTTAATCTATGTCCTTTAATTTTAATACTTTAATATTTTGTAAAAAAAAAAAAAAATTGAATATAATAATCATACATAATGCACATTGATATGTGTAAATGTAATAATAAGGTATAATAAGGTATCATAATAAGGTTTCTGGTGAATTTTTACAGCAATTAGAAATCAACAAAAATTCACCATAATGTTTTTTAAAAGTGTTTATGTAAAGTTCTAATATTGATGAATTCAACAAAACTACGAAAAAAAAACAGAAATATAAAAATCTCAAAAATAGATCTTCTTTACATTTAAAAACATTTAAGGGAAAAGTATAGTTTTTACAATTATTTTAATTTAATTCAAAACATATTATGATTCTCAGTGACTTTTAACCCGTGTACTTAATTTGCATGATGATATTTTCAAAATAAAAATAAAGACATAAAAACCTTTAAAAAGAAAAAGAGGAATTTCGATTATTGTCAATTCATGGATTCACTAGCTTAAATTTGATTTTACCGATTTCTATTTTCCCGAAAGTGTCCCTGTCATAGATATCCCATATATTTTAATAGTATAGGTAGCAAAATTCAGCTAAAAAAATATTAGGATTAATTTTAAGTTATATCTATAAACTTATGATGAGAACCTATAATTTTCAAAGCACCTTACCCATATTGATTTTTACCATTTATCCTTACCAGTATCCACATTAAGACTTATATACACACAATGATAATAATATATTATTATAAAAATAGTGGCGTGGACATAAAAGGGTCGAATGTGATTTGTATAGTATTATCATTATATATAGATTTTAAATATATTACCTACATGGTTTTAAAGTGCAATATAATGTGAACAGAGACACTTTAAATAAAAGGGTTTCTGTCGATACATCCGGACGCAGGTCGTCGCCATTACGACGTTATTATTAACTTAAAAATGTGTCAAAACTAAACGCATAATATACATATATATATATATATATTATGATATTATATTTATACAATATATAAATATATAATACCATAATGCGCGCTTGTGTGTGTGTGTTTGAAGAAAGTATCATTACGAGACGGCTTCGATATACTAGTGTATAATTTTTACCCTGCAATTAAGCACTCGGCCTTTTAAAATGTTTGTACGTCATCTACTGCGAAAAAAATAATGTATATTAACGATAGAGGTATGTCAACAACACATTTACATATTATAATACAATATATAAATGCATTACGGTAAAATGTATATTATATTATTATAATATCGTTCGTGGGCGTCAATATTGTCTCGTCTGCTAGTGAATGTAGACTATATTATATGGGTACATAACGTTAAGTTGATTTTTTTTTTTTAAACAGAAGTAGATATACTTATGATTAATATTATATTAGCACAGAGATACAGATAATCTAAAAAAAAAAAAAAAACAAAAGTAGACAAGCTTTGTTATACAGTATTGTGGGTGTATCATCGAGTGTAGGTATTTCTTCATTCAAAGCTATTGAAAGGTCACTCTAATGGATACGTTAAATTTAAATTAATTTATAATAATTCTCTAGCTTAAGCAATACAGATTGAACATTTCATACATTTTTAACTGTTTAATAAACTATGCGTTTTCAGGTAAATCATTTTAGAGAATACCGCAAGTACTTGAGTGACGTCATTGCAGCACCCGAAATTAAAAGTTTGGAATTCTGAACTTTCTTGTGAGTTACCCAAAAAACTTTTAGTGGTAACATTTAGTTACATAACGATTACATAATCTTGTGAAATGTTGGATATATAAATTCGCAATTTATGGGGATGTCGAAAGTCACATTTTCGTGGTTTTAGTAAATCTAACCAACATTTTAACTTCTTACACTCATAAAAAACTATTTACACATTTTTTTTTAATTCTAGTGAAAACTACTTATGTCAAACTCTTCAATACATTGTTCAAGCCTGTTATTTTTATTTTTATTAGTTAAAATACCTTAAAAATTTTACTATATTTATATTAAAAAAGCGTAAAACCTGTCGTATTGAAAATAAATAAATAAAAAATAATCACTTTTTCAGTGATAATATTATAGTTACATGCTAAGACGAAATAATATGTTGTTTTCATAAATACATTATTTGAATAGGCATTATACCATTTGAAAGAAATACAATATAATATGATATAATATTGGACGAAACAAACCACGAATGAACTTTAAAAACGTTTTACTACGTCAAGTTTTTCACGTTTGTTTGATAACTGACCTGCAGACAAGAAATTCAAATTGATTTTTTTTTTTAACAAACACTGCTAGTATACGAGTATAAAGGTACCTACGTCATACCTTGCCGATGACCTCCGAAAACTTGCCGAATTCACAACATATTATATAAGACCAAAAAGTTTAATCGATAATCCCCATAATATCTATTGAGACACGAAAACACACGATGTTGCAGTCCATCGTCGTCAGTTGCATTTATTGACCGCGCGTCGTCGTCGTCGTCGTCAACCCCTCGCGGTACTTATACACGATCATAATACATGTACGCGTTACGCGTGTATTCGCGCCGCCGCCGGGTTGACTTATTCTTAATGGACCCTCTTGTATTTCGTGTGATTCGATTTGAACTGTTTGCCGACACGGTGAGGTCTGCACAGGGGGGGTCGGGACCGCGGCGAAAATCAGATTTAAATCTGTCGGAGGATACGCCGCGACTCGAAAGCCCGCGATAGGAGTCGAAAACGATAAAATATTATTATGTTCGAAAACGCACAACATAAATATGGTCATAATTGATTGTTTTGCTGTAATAACAATGATAATAATTGTTAATCATAACGATTTATTACATATAGGTACAATGATATTATAATCGCCATTTACTGACCTGTGCCGAGGACCTCGAGAACGATCTTACACTGACGCGTCTCGAACTTACAACGACTAAACAACGCGTTATGGTATTACACGAACAATATAATAACATAACTGACGCTGTCAACGGCGGCCAGCACATCAGAAAATCGTTATAATATATACATCTGTTTATCCTGGAGGGACGATTTGACATATTGTGCATACGAAAATGTACATCATCATCGAGGATTATGGAGAAAAAGGGGGAATGTGTGATCGTTATATTTTTCATTATTAATATTTGCAATCGAATTTTCGTATAAATGAAAACGTCCTGTTGATTTTTGTACGTCCTTCGACAAAGAAATTGAATATTATCATTAAAAAGTAAGATTTACTCTGAAACGCGCGATATTATGAGTGGCCGATTATATACCTATTTCTACAATAACACGTATCCTTATAAATCGTTGTAGTTTGCACCGCATGCGTCTTTTTTGATCGGACACTAATACTGTCGTATAGAAATGGTAGTGCACTTCCCGACTGTCGAATATTTATTTTACGTTTGGACAAAATAATATAATACGTAAGTGAGATGATTGATTTTCGATCGTAATCATTTTTGAATCATAGGTATAAACTGCTCGAGTAGGCCGCGGTTTCGGTTTCGCGTGATTCTTTCGCAGCTACTGTTTTTTACTAGGTAGGTACTATTTTTTTTGTTTTGCGCATCGATAAATTATACACCTTTAACCATCGACATCGTCGGCCGGTAATATATTACATTGTACATTGGTTGTACATAATATATCGTGGCACAAGTCGACGTACTGGCTGTGCGGAGCTGCGTACAACGAATGTTTAATGTTTGTACACAATTGATTACATAATATAATAGGTACTATATATACACGTTACTCCCCTTCGCGACCCCGATACGTCGTGCCAAAGGGTATAATGATTGATTGTGCGGTTTCGACGACGAAAAATCTAACTCGAGCACAGAGTGCACGACCCGCAGCAGTTTGGCTGTTTATCGAATCGAAACGGCGTTATTTGACGATTTTGCGAATTGGCGTATCGGTGTATAGCCAATACGGCGGATAGGTCTGTTGGCGCCGGTATACGATCTAAATTATTATACGATATAATTCATACCGTGATGATACACAATAATATATGTTGGGTACCTCGGGCGGGCGAAGATCGTATTGGGCCAATTTACCAAAAATGTGATTTGTTTGGGTGAATTCGCAAACGCTCGCCTTCCGACCTAGACGTTTATAGATAAATAATATAATTGATTTAAAAACTGTGACTTTAAAAACATGTTGGCATATAGTTATTTAGTGATATACGATCGTATGGTAATCACACTCGCACGAGTATGAAAAAAAATATACAAAACTCATTCCCAACATTATAATATAGTAGGTATATTATATAATTGACGACGCACTTTCTTCGGGACAGTGTTATAATATAGGATATAATATAAGATGTTTTTAACGTTAAAACGTATTGTTATGTGTATAGATTATGAGTACACGTCGATTATACTATTATTACAAACGTCGATTTGTTATTTTTAAATTTAAATAATCGATTTATATACAAAGAAGTATAAAAAAAAAAAAAATCTTCGACGTTTATGTGTTCGATTGTTTTGTGCGAAACGCGTGTTGTTTTATCGTATTATTATCGGCTCTCGGGACGCGAAATTAAAACGTCCGCGATTCTTACACGATTTGCCGGCACATTATTGTATATATACTAATTAATTAATCATCGGGGTTTAGGTGTGCGTAACAATCGCAAAAAGAGAACACAAAAAAGCTCGAGAGCCACGACCATTAATTAATCGTACACTGTCGCACCCCCTTCCCGCAACACATCGCGTTGGCACCGCGGCAGTCTCCGCCCTCGAATACCCCATAATACATATATATGTATATATACTTAGAAGCACTCACGCTCACGTTATATTGTATAACTGCCCTGCTGCGGCGGCACTGGTGTTCTTGAAATCGTATTAAACAACGCTTAAGTATATAATATACTAGTCGCGGACGTAATAAATAATTGCATTCACCCCGCGCGTTACCGGGTAATACCGCGTGTATACCGCGTAGTAATGGGTATGGGATTTCCAAGTGGTTCCCACTGTTTTCGAACCGCGTACGAATCACACTGCAGTATTATTATAATATATACACTCGGTGTATTATTGCAGCGCGTGTAGTGCGCGCATATATATTGCGTGGTCCTCTGCGGTTAGGTCCTCTCGGAGGAAAACACTTGTTAAATGGGGCTGCTCCGATGCAACGCGATGCATATTATACACAGAATTTTTTTTTTGACGCGCGCATACAAACCGAATTCGTTTTCCAACGGTTTCAATGGAATGAATAGAAAATAATATTACACACGCATATATACGTGTGCTGTGTTATATAAAAAACGAGTACTTGCGGTACAACAAAAGTTGTTTGTAGACTGCGTGCATACGCGTTGTGTGTGTGTGTGTGTGTTTTTTTTTTAGCAAGTGTGGTCCCGTACAATGGCTCGCGGATCAGGTAGCAGTGGTCGGGTGGTAATAACGGTGACGCGGCGAATTCGATTTTTTCGGCAGCTACGCGTTATATACGCGTAATCGCAGTCTAATATTGCACCGACAAAAATCTAATAAAAATTAATTCACTAGCATGTACCTATACGTTCAATTAAAGCCGTCGTCGTTGTGAATACTAAATCGCACATTACAGTTAATAGTGCTGCAGCAAATTTGTTATCCGTGGTTTTTCACGAAACCTGCGTTTCGTTTCTTATAACTAAAGTCGAACTTAACGGTTTTCAAGAGTTGAACCAGGACCACTGTTATGACGCGGAAATAGGTTCGGTCGGCGGTATCCGACACTCGATCGGACGACTGCAAAAACGATTTCGACTCCGTCGCTTATTGCAGTTTGCTCTCTTGAAACATATACAATCGACTCGATCCGCTGAACGGTACAGATAATATTATACTAAGCAATTAATTATTATCCGTCGTCTGTCCGGCGATATTCGTATTATGCGAATGAACTGTTTGTGGCTCGCCGTTCGTATAATAGGATGAAAAAAATAACATTACGCGACGTTGCAGTGTTGTTGTGATTTATACACTCGCCACTTGAAAAGTCTTAAATGGTTTTATATTATTATTGACAGACTGCATCGCGTTGATAAACGTCAATAAAATATTTGCCATTGAATTCGCATACATCGCGTCAAACACGGACGGAACAATGAATCGTGAATGGGACGAGTGTTATTATAAAGTATACAATATATAATATAATATCTGACATTATTATATTATATAATATCCGATATCACTCGGGGGTCGTATTTTATTTTTGGTAAACGGCTCGACAAACAATGACTCCGTTTTAACGCGAATGCATACATTTTTGTTCGCCGACACAATTCGATATAAAACACACTTACCTAACCGCGGAAGGAATAAGGGTAAAATTTACCCGTTCGAGATAATTACGCGTGTACTACAGTGGTTAAATAACGTGATTTTTTTTTTTTGTGTACCTTTATAATAGCTGTAATGGCGAGCGACTAGTATATTATAAGAACATGATATTCATAACAATATATGTATCGTCGTAATAATGCAAAAAATTAAACTACACACATACTAACACACGCACGCGTCCAGAGTGTACGTATATATAAAAATATGCATTATGATGAACTAATAGTGTACCTAATAATTAATAATTGTATAGTTTCTACGGAACGTGAAATTGTAATTTTAAATAAGAAGAAAAACGAATATTGTTGTACGATGGTTTTGGCTTTCGTGAGAGGCAATGAATATATTAGTTTTACAATAATATTTTTGTTTATCTTCTAATTCCAAAGAAGTTTCAGTTTTAACTTTGAAGGATCAATACAAAAATAAATATTTTTAAAGGAAAAGCAAAACCGGCAATCGATAAAATCGAAAAACGTAGAATTAATTCATGTACTACAGTTACTTCAAATAACCACGATATAAAGGCTTATAAGTTTCCAAGAAATATTGATGTTTGCAAGTTCGAGGTAATTATAGATATTAGACGATTTTCAAAATGTCTTGGCTTTTTATTTTTTGCATTTAAAAATAATGTTCTTCTGATTGTCGACCGATCACACCGAATCGCTATATGTTTGTGGTAAAATAATGTCAAAATCATTATTTATTTAATATTGTATAACGTTCTACAAGCACGATGTCCGGAATAGAATAATGTATTGTTTGTAATGCGCGTTTCAATATTATAAACCGTCAATCGAGATGGCCCGCGATTCGCCGGAGAGTTGACTTTTCGCGGGGGGGAAGGCATTTAAGTCGAATCATTTATTTCAACCGGGGAATATATATTATTCGCGTAACTATACTGTGCGCGCGGAGTGAACATTTCTCTCGGATAATACGCCTCACAGGTGCAATTCCTGCGGAAAATAATATAATATTAATACATAGTACGTATTGTATACCTGCTGCAGTTGTAGTGCACACACACACACACACACGCGCGCGAAAGCGCCTATGTACCAATGTGTAGATACGCGAGGGATATAATTAATGCCACCTCCGCCGCCGTAATCTGTCGTCGTCAAAGCGCATTAGCTTTATACATATACACCGTTATAATATATTATGCGCACACAAAACATCCGTCCGCGTGTCCCTATACGTATAATATACGTTCTCCGTGTGCTCGTTGTGTGTGTGTGTGCGTGCGTGTCGTCGACGTATCAACGTGCCCGGGATCTGTATTGATCGAAAAGATTTAACACGGCTTTTGACGATTTAATTTAGAGAGACCGGAGGCGGCGGCGATGGGTTTCCGGGACCCCCTCCTGCTGCTGCTGCTGTGGGCGCGTGTAATAAGCGCAAAGGATTAAGGACTATATATATACGGTATGCGTACGGCAGTAAGCCCGCGGTGACTGCTATATATTGGGAAATGACAAGCGACAACAGAATAATAATAATAAAAAAACCGTATTAAGACGATGGCGGCGGAAACGAGCGCGATATTATGTGAAGGGCGAGGGGACGCGACAGTCACCGCAAGGACTCTCGCGGGGCCAGAACACCGCCGCCGCCGCCGCCACTGCGGACAGCTAAGCCACGATTTTCGGATTTCGCCATGTATATAATATAGTACCTACGCGTCGTCGTATTATATACTCCACCGACGTGCGGACGAGTTGCACGATGTGCCCGGCGTAAAAAAAAAAAAAAATAAAATAAGAAAAAAAACAAATAAAACGGACACGCCTCGGAGATCTAATAGTTTTTTATCCCACGATTATTTTCTTCCTTTTTTTTTTCCCCCCCGTCCGTCCATACACACAACTCTGTCCTCCACACACCCGCCCACCATTGCTACCGTTTCGTAAGATAATCATAGTAATAATAATCGTATACCTCTCTGTACCATATAGCTACCTACATCGCCGTCCGCCTCCCGTGAGCTGCAGCCCGCGCTCTGCACTCGGGGAAAGGTCAAATTACTCATATGTGTACGCGCGAGCTGTGTATTATATTATTATTGTTATGAGTATATTATTTGGTGCGCGTACGCTCCATATAGAACACGATATACCTACAGGATTTTTTTTATTATTATTAATTGTGCAATAGAGAAAAAAAACGATCGTTGTCGTTGCTCGGCACCGACCGTAAATGCCTACGTCGTCGCGAGCGTAAATGACCGAAATTCGATTACTCTCGTTCGCGGCCCTACTATATTATAAATTATAATAAACAGAAAGAAGGAGAGAGAAAATAGCTAGGTCATTTTTTATATACGACGATGATAGCTACTTATATATTTCATTAATCAGTGACGTGTCTAGATTTTTTTTTTTTGTTCACGAGAGGCGTCACATATTTTTATTATAGGTATTACACACAGAACCAAACGAACTTTAAAACGCAGTAGTTATAATACGCGAAACGAAAATATATTGTTCAAAAGTGCTATAATAATAATAATAACAATAAGCCATGTACATTTTTCATTTTATTTTTTTGTTAGCGTTTGTGAGTGTAACCTAACCTATAACCTGTGCGAGATTCGATGCTTACAACTCTGTCTGCATTATAATATTGTACAACGACGGAATACGTATGGGCATTCGAGATGAAACGATAATGAACAATAATTTACATCTCAAGTGACGTAGCCAAAGGGGGGAAGGCTAAAAGGATATATAAATTTAGTATAACCTAACCGTGGACTTATTTTTTATAATATTGTTTTAAAATATTTAAATTTAAATATGAAAATCGTTTAACAAA
>VUJU01002546.1:19184-35827 GCA_009835225.1 Aphis craccivora
TTAAAAATGCTTAGCCCTCCCCATAAAAATATCCTGATTACGTCTCTATGCATCTCTATACCTATACACATTTATATAGATTTAAGGGTAAAATCTATTTATTACGATAAACTCCTAGTTCCTAGTACCTACCTCGTATATTATATTGTATGGATAGATTTACAAATTACAACTTACATAAGTTAATATAATAATGTCAGTAGACGTACGTGGTATACGTGATAATAACAATAATAATAATTATCATTATAGTTTTGATTTATTTTAATATTCATATTATATTCTGTATTCAAGAAAATACCTAACCTATTATAGTATAAATGTGATGTGTCATATCTCCGTGACAACCCGCGAGCCAATCCATGACTTGTATAATATAGCCCTGTTTTTCATTTCAATTGCATTCTACATCACTGCGACGGGTTTCGAATACGCGCACCAAAGGCATATCATCGCATATTATAGTGCTCTTGAATTTAAATAATTATTTTATAAATCATTATACGCACTCTGCGATATTTTAATGAAAAAAAAAAAAAAAAACAACCAAACACCGAGTGCAACCAATATAATAATATGTAGGTACACTATATACCGATGCAGTGAACGCCGTGCGGTGCGCGGGACGACGGATATTACACCGTCGAACGTGGAAGCTGCGGCAGAATTTAAATTCGCGTTGATTGATTTTTTTTTTATATACATATAATATATGGTAAAATTTCTGTCGGCGCGGTTTTAATTTGAATAATATTTAAAATATCGTGGATCGAATAATTTATTCGAAATCAACGCGTACAATGTTTTAATGCACGCGTATATTATAATATAATATGCTGATATATACGACGCAGGTAGGCGACGAGCAAAGTGAACGCAATGTCGGGTATATAATATTATTATTATTATATATGTATAATATAGGCGTAAAGTGTCATTATAAAATCAATTTCGCTGTGGGAAATGATGTATAACTGCATCGTATATATTATAATATGTATATAATGTATAAGGTTAAATTCTGAACGTGCCCGGCGACTTTCATCAAAATGCGAAACGCGTTTTTATATATGTTTCCGGTCCGAAAGTTCTGTGCGGATGGTCTTCCGCAGGGCAACGTGTACGCACCATAATGTACACGTCGAACACTCCATATGTGTACGGTTTTCGGTAAGTTAGATCGAAATTCGCAGTGCTGACGCGATTAAAATAATTGTGAAAACAAGTAGTTAACGGGTCTCGGTGTACACAAACAAGTGCGAGCAAGTGTGAGATTTTTTCCGCGACATATTGTGTAGTTACTAATAAACAAATCGGGAAAAAATCACTTTCTTCACATTTCAGTGGTTAAGAATTTTTCTCGGGAGGGTTCACCCCAACCCCCCTAACGATACACTGTATTTGGAATTAATTTTTTTACAACGCGTTAAAAAAAAAAGCGGACAAGTAGGTAACCGTTTTACTCATACCGTAGGTTGTCGAGTGGACCTCGTGATTTAGTAGGTCACCGTTGTAATGAATGTGTTAAATTTGAACTCAACGATGAATCATCGTATACGGAAAACCATTCCATGCGAACGCGGTCTGTCATCCTGTATATTATATTATTATTAAATATGTTTGAAATATTTTTATATTTTATATTATGGCATAATTTATTATACTGTCAGCAATTCGGTTCAAATAGCTCAAAATTGATGTATATCTTATTGTAATTGCGTATTATATGATATGCCTAAGTTTGTTTACTTTTCTTATTTCTAAATTTCTGATACTAATATGCATATGTGGAGTAATATTTTCCTTGTGTATAGAGTCATCTTC
Source organism: Aphis craccivora (assembly GCA_009835225.1). Classification (NCBI taxonomy): domain Eukaryota; kingdom Metazoa; phylum Arthropoda; class Insecta; order Hemiptera; family Aphididae; genus Aphis; species Aphis craccivora. Next base: position 21,009 of record VUJU01002546.1, read on the forward strand.
CCCATGATAAATTTAGCGAGATTTTACTTAATTTTTTATTTAGTATGTAGTCCAACTGGTAAGTATATCTTCGATCATTATCCATGTACTTATACATACCTATATAATATAATAAAATTATTCTTTAGAGTGATTTTTTAACTATAAACTTGCTTCGAAAATGATAGTTTTTTTTTATCTTTTCGCAAGACGTTTTAATAATTTAACTATACATTTTAATACATTTTATATTAACCGTTTTATATATCTCCTTTTAATAATTCTTCAACTTCTTCGTGAGCAGTACTTGATATACCCATGTATATATAGGCATGCACTTATATTATAATATGTTATTTGTTTCAGATTCCAGTCTTATCGTTCGAATTATTTTATAGTAAATTCACTAGTCAAAACTTTTTCAAGTTTCCGCGTTTCACTAAGAACTACTTTAACTCCACATAATTTTCCATTTTTTTCTTCAGAATAAATTATTTTATAATTATTTTAAGACCACGTAAGACATATTTTTTCACATTAACAAAGTTTTTCTAAATTCATTCTCTTGATATCAATCTTCACCTGTTGGCTGTTTTATGCATTGTTCTAATATTCTATACGTCCTTATTATCTTATCTTACTTCTCCCACTATGATTAACTTTTTGTAATCGAGAGAGGGCAACTCCCACCCTGAAATCGTATTGAGTTTTACTACTATTAAATAGTTTTTACTCTGCTAAAGTCTATTGGTGAATCGATGTTTAATTTTTGTAAGGATAATTTATGAGGTAGTTTTTCATTACTTCCCTCGTCGTATGCAATCATCAATGATACGGCTTCCGTATTTGTCGAATGCTATTATAGGTGTGTAGCTGTTGCCTGTTACTACCATAAAGTTTCCTGCGCCTAAAACTGCATTTTAAGGGCTGCTGCAAGCACTTATAAGCCCCTTTTAGTCACCCGATACGACAGGAAAGAATAACCAATGGACTACTCTATAAAATAATTTGCAATATTTCGTGAATGTAATTTGTCAAAATAATCCTAACTTTAAAGTATATAAGAAGTAGTCAACACCTTCTTTTTTTTTTAATTAATTCACTACTGAAAAATTTTAAGGGACGTTGTTTAATAGTTTTAAGATTTTTTTTAAATAGGGATAGTGTTTCATGTTAAACTGAAATATGTGTTTTAATTAAGATAGGATCATTACGTAACATCATTAAATTTCGTTGCAAAACTAATGAGCAATTTCATTAAAACTAATAAACTAAGTGTTCACATTTACGAAATTAAACTAAATTTATGGTATAAATATAAAATATATAAAAGTTAAATACTAAAAATCTTTTAGATATTTATTATACTTTTCAACCGTTTCTTTAATTATCAAAACATTATTATAATAATGACGTATTATATTAATACGTTTGACTTGATTATGTATAGGTATAACGTTAAAATAATAGCATTATGATACGACAAAAAATATCAATTGGTCTATCACGATATAATATTAATAATGATAATAACTTACAGTTTTAGCAGTCGATCTCGATCCCGCATAAGAAAAGCGTATAAAACTATATTACGCTATTATGGGTCGCAAATTGAAAAAAGAGATTAAATCATAATCTATCGAGTGTTTTGCACATTCATATTCATCGTCACTGACCCTCGTCAAACAAGGAAACAATCAAGCCCCAGAAATTGTTTTGTCGCACATGTAGAGATCTACACCTATAATTTCGGTAACTTGAATTGGGTTACGTAACTGTACAGTAATAATTATTTACAGTGCACATAGGTGTGCTGCGACTGAGATCTCGTTATATTATTTCTTCAGGATAAATACTCGTATTATTCGAAATCCCTTATTATCGTCAAACCGATAACGTCGAAATGATGTTAATAAAATATTTGAGATTATTAAATCTCTCTCATGCACACAACAATGACATATAAACATATTATATAAATTATTATATAAATAAATACATATGTATATGCAATGTATAATGAGTCATAAATTGTTTTGATAAAAAAAAAAAATAATAATTATCATCATCATTTTTATTATTATTAAAATAATAACATAACGTGAACTATTGCGATTGGTACATTTTATAAAATGTATAATACATTTATATTTATATATATGCATAAAAAAAATTGAAAAATTGAACAATTCGGCGTTTTATGCAATATAGTAACAAAAGTTCACTATGTTAAATTTTCGCAAATAAGTCAAAGTATTCTTCTTTTTCTTCTTCTTCTTCGGGGTTTGTCATCCATTAAGACTATCCCGTCACACATAAAATTCTCCAGCTTTCCTTATCCAAAGCTCGTACTTTCCAATCATGTCCTCCATTCGGTGCCTCTACGTTTTTTTTGATCATATCTTATTACCTTAATTGAAGTCTTCCCAGTGGTCTTTTACCAACTGAGTTCTCGTCAATGCGGTCATCCTTATTATGTTGTTCTAGCTTCGTATATCGTATCCGGTCCACTGAATAAGTCTTCGGTTTTTCTAAAACCGAGTCAAACTATTAATATATATAATATTATAAATTATGATGCTCGCGAGGTGCTCATACACTTATATTAATATTAATTTACTTAATATTAATGTACCTATGATCGTGTAAATATTACGACAAATATTCAGCGTGACAGAAAATATAATGTACGCGTCCGACTTTGTGTGCGACGATAAAATAGAAAAACGACTAATATTATAATAACACGCCACTAACAGAACGTTCGAAAAGCATGCATTGGATGTATCTTAAAGTTAGAGCGTTTTCTGTATATTTAATACGTGTTTTAGATTATATAATACATTTTTGTCCTCATTCTCGAAGACTGTAATGTAAGCCAAGTGCAATTGTTTATATTAAAAGTCGCTAAGACAACCAGACGAATATATATAACATACGTACATCGACGCTGAGCGGCGTTACCGCACACCTACATTATAATATTACACTATTATAATAAATGTAAAATTAAAATTAAACTTGTTAAGCCGAGTTGAACTTTTTGAATTATTTAATTTAAAGCCAAACGCGAAGGTGAGTCAAAAGACTCATAAAATGTCTTCGGTTATATAATTATAATCATACTATTATACAATATTATTATACGTATACATTATTATGTACGAGGGTCTGACATAAAAACAAATTATTATTACTCAGCACGTAAATGTGACATTTCAAATAAATGAGTGGAACATTAAGTTTCAGTATATATATGTACCGACTACATTTTTCAATAGCACTGTCACCTTCATTGTTAGAGTGTCATTGAAAAATCCTTACGGATAAGGGAATTCACTTATAGCCCTGGTTAGCGTCGGTATATTCATCGCCTATAAAAAATTTAAGTACACGCCGACCGTTTAAGATAATATACATTTTCAGACGGCCGTTACATGTATAATAATTATAATATTATAATCATTTATCACGCGAACGCATGCCGTAATTTTATTATTATGCATTATGATATCGTCGCACTTATTATTATTTAGTTTTCTTTTAAATAATAATAATATATTGTTCCCAATTAATTCGTGTAACGTTATATAATATATTATTATCCGGTATGCAGTGTAAATCACATACTCAAATTACATATTTTTTTAATAATTATTATTAAAACATATATTATTTAAAACTAACAAATTGTTTCATACACCATAAATCATAATATTATATATTTCACGTTATACTGCAACGTTAATAAATCTAAGAGTTTTGTATTGTTATCAAAATTAAAATAATTAATTTCAAAATACGACGACGTCATCAATTTGTCTGTTTCCTAATATATATATATATATAATATAACACGACAATGGTTCGTGTAAACAGATCGATTACAGTATATAGGAACCTAACCTATTTGGCGAGCGTTTAACAAAAGCTATTGTTGGCAACTTTAAAATTCATTTTAGGGTCTAGGTACTAGTGTTATTGAAAACTCACAGTGCAATAATTTATCATAGAGAAAAAACAACAATAATATGCATTTTATTATATAATAATAATGTACCTACTTATATATTGAGTTTTTCTGAGTAAACTAAATATATGTATGTGTGTTTTAACTACAATACAAACTATATATTCCCGACGACATGGAACTCCTACATCATTAGGTACTGCAGTTTACCGAATAAACGACAAATAATAGCAGTTTCCCGCGTAAATGAATTGCCAATATCGGACGGCTGCGACGAGCTCCGACTAGTGAAAAATCTATCTAAATAAAAAACGAATATGAAGTCAGATCGTGGTTTTCGGAAACGTGGTATTATTATGATGCAAATTTATTTCTGTAAAAATTATTTTACGGTGTTATACCTATATTGAACGATACAATGTATTGTATTTTTCTTTGTGAACACTATACTAAATTAGTAATTACTGGATTCTTTACTACTGGCGGGATACTGTAGAATGTTATATGCACTTAACAACCAGAGAAATAACGAAGCAGATGAGAATAACGTATTACATAATATTATAATATTATAACTGCAGCTGACATTATTACGTGTACGAGGAAGTCTTATTGAAATGTGACGTAACGACAAGACGTATAAATATATTCGAATTCAGACCAATATTCATCAGACCATCTCTGCAGTCTGTTCAATGCCGATTGTTTGACTTTTTAGTTCATTCAGATAAAAATATATTTCCGACAATTAGACGTCTGTTTTATGAATGGATTTTGCGATATCCAATACACGCGACGTATGCAATCACGTCGGATTGTACCGACGCATATTGTATACGTTTCACGTATAGTCGTAGAAATGCTGTAGATTGTCAAGTATATATGAACTTAAATAATGTTCGTCAATTTGTGGTTTGCGTATACCTAAGCTATGTTAAAAACCACGAGAATCGCTGTTGTTAAAGTTTTGCACGACAATATAGATTGTTAACGAAATTATGTCTACTAAACCTATGTGTAATTTAATTCAATGAAATCAGTGTCAAAAATACTCTAAACAGCAGTATATATACGATTATGGTATGTTTTCATATTTAATACTCCGTATAAAATATTTAAATATTAAAAATAAGTATGTGTTTGTTTATTTATTATTAACGTATTTAGGTTATTAGAACGGTAAATTTCACCGATTTACGACTTATTGATGGTGATTGGTACTTTATGAGAAATAAAATTGACTATTTTTTTTTTAAGTACAACTATTTTGGTAAACATTTGACTATTTTATTCGCATTTGATATTATATACTTCTCTTATACAATTTTTATTTATCCATCAGCTACAAATCGTATAAGTACAACACAGCTTCTTGCAATAATATGTTACCTGCACGACTCTCTCATAATATTAAGTTGAAATGATGTAATTTTTAAATTTAGAGAAAGTGCTGATGTTAAATAATTTCTCCGATCCTTCTTATCAAGTTGTCTTATGCTCCGCCACCATATTTTATAAAATTATATAATACCCAATTTACTTATAATGCCAGCTTATTGCATCCATATGAATATTTTTACCAACGAGGAAAATATAAAACAATATCGCCTAAATATTAAATCACAATAGTACATAGTTAATCATATATTTGTCCGTTTTCACGAAAAATCGTAGGCGACTGCAGCGATGAACTAAAAAGGGAGAAAAGCTCATTTGTATTAAATATATTTTTTTGTTTAGTCTTGTAAAAACAAATGTCTGCTTGTCGTTTGACATGAGATAAAAAAAAAAAAAAAAAATGATCGCGGTCATTTGCGAGTCCTGCAGACCACCGCGGAGATCACGAGGGGTTTCATACCGTCGATCCCTTATTACTGTATAATATTATCATACGGCGTTTACCGCGTATTAAGTCCCGTTTCAATCATCGCCCGCAACGTAATATCGTACACCGCGACGTACGTCGCTCGGTCGGATGTGTACACATCATCATAATACAATAATATATAATATCATTATACGTATATATATTATAAATTTGTGTGTGTGTGCGCGCGCGCAGTAGTCGTGTTATTTTCGCGTGTACGATATAATTCTGTTTCACGTCGCAGTATACATATAGATGTACAGACGTAGTAATACGTATTCACAGAACCCCCTGAGCGCGTGTAGCCGGGACCCCGACTGCACGTCATACAAAATTACCATCCCTTTGAAGCGCGCCGTGTGTCGCGGAGGATTAGACTAGCGACAGACGCCGCTCTCATTTAAAATAATCTCTTCGACTGCAGCGGCGACAGTGGTGGCGGGACCCGAGTTTTTGATTTGAAGTTGTACACGAGTATACGGCGCTGCTGTTGCTGATGCTGCTGCTGCTGCTGCTGCTGCTACTGCTGCGACTTATCTGATGAAATCTCAAAAATACACAGCCCTAATTCAATGGACCCGCGTAATTCTCTCCGCTTCTGCAGTGCGTGTACACTACATACTTGTATTAAATTATATTATACGTTATATATATATATATATATATAGGCATAATATAAAGCTGAAATACAGATATTATATTATATTTGTGAGCGCGTGTGAGTGTATTTACGTAGGGTTTCTCAGTGGGCTTTTGTCGACGTCTGTTTTTATGTTTTTGAAATCGTCTACATAGCAGAATAGTGTTCCATAATACTATACTCCAATAAATATACATAGGTATCAAAATCCAATATATCTATGAGCACAGCATTTTATATAGTTAAATACATTCGTACCAAATTAAAATTCGTTGAAAAGTAAATTTTGATTTTTATGAATAGAACGCAATCGCAAGCCGGTCACTCTTGCTTTATGCGAATCACTAATTCCAAAAAGGAGACGTATTCAATTGTTGATGAAATCGAGTTATCACTAATTTTTTATTACTGATTAGTATATAATATTATTATTCAACGCGCGCTTTAGCTCTCATCATATAACGAAGTATATTGTTTGAAAAGTTAAGTTTTCATAAGACAGAAAAAGTTGGACTATCAATAGTTTAAAAAATGCTCGAGAATTTCCTAACTCTACGAACTTTGCTCAAAAATCGCGGTCTGATGCAAATAACAATATTGTATGTATTACTATTTCGTGTTAAAACACTTAAAACGTTTCAATCATTGTCTCTTGTTATAACAGGATCATTAGATTATAATATAATATTGTCATATTGGTGCACGGTGATTAAATAGGCAATTATTCACGAAAACCAATGAGTCATGCTTAACGCGCGTCAAGTCTATATGTATAAAAAAAAAATTTCGGCGATATTTGAGTACATAACCCTATATTTCCAAGCCAGATCCGCCTAGGGTTCGTGAGGGAAAACTGGCTCGTGGGGCTAGGGCGAAGGGATGAGAGTTGAGGCAGTGGCACGTGAAAAAAAAAATCCTAAAGTATAGTCGCTTGTGCGATGGGCCGCGGGGAGGTGAGGGGGTCAGCATCAACGGCGTGGAAAACACTTCATCCCGACTCGCTGTGCGATACACACACGACTTGTGTGTGTAAAACTGTCAGTGGTGGCGACGGCATTTGCCTCCCACATAATTATAATATATGCCTTTCGTGGCGTAACGCCGACGACGTCGTTGCGGCGGTTGCGGCGGTGCAGTTGGCGCGACGACGACACGACAGACGAGGGGGAAAGATGAATATCTTAGGCAACGCGCTCACACTAATTAATCACTGTGTCATTCGCCTTTTACGTTTGTACGGGTTTGCCGTTAGCATGTGTGTGTGTGTGTGTATAGAAGTTTGAAAACTCAACTTAGTCGGCGGCGGCGAAAAGCACGCGTATTTAATTGTATGTGTGCTCGTGTGCCGAGTAGGTACTGCTGTACTTCCCCGAAGTCCGTGAGATTCGTTTAAATCGAACACGACAGTGATAATCGATAGGATCGAGGTGAACAAATAATTTACCGAAACTGTGCGATAAAGTGCTAATATTCAAACGATTATATAGGCAATACATTGTAATACTTCAGGCGGTGCACTGACCAACGATGTATAGACACCTGCGGATTGCATCGATCGGTCGTCACTTGTATTTAAAATGCTTAACAATGTTATCAATTATAATATGTAATCGTTTAATTATTACAAAAATCAGGTGCTACAAATGGTAATTGGTTAAAGTTACAACAAATGACTTATAACGAAATGCAAAGGATTCGTTCCCTATAGGTACCTATAATCAATATAATTAACGCCAAACGACATATTATTTTGAATGCGTATATATATGGTACAATATTGCATTAGTGTTCCTATATATTTTGTTCGATAAATCAAAGTATTCATTGTATAGTAAGTACAGCTAATTATTGTGTTCGAAAATTAACTTTAAAATATTTTTTAACGATTTGATCGAATATATTATGTAGATGTAGTGACCTAATGTATTAAAATATTCATAATAGCCGATAACAAAACTGAATTAATGCTTTCGTAGTTGACAATATTTTTTTATAAAAACGTTTTCCAATACTCCTATGAAGATTTTCCAAGGTCTTACAAAAAAATCATTATAACCGATGTTTTGTTAAATCCGATTTTCTTATAAACAATATCAAGTAATTAATCAAAACCAATTATCTGAACTTCAAAAAGTGATATATTCTACAATTATTTATACTGTGCTTTTGTACTTAAAATTGTAAGAACTGGTTATTAAATTTTATATTTTTGTCGACCAAGAAGTCAACTCAAAATGATTTATATCTGTGATCAATTTTATATATTTTTTTCCTCAGCTAAATCACGTTCAGGACACACTTTTACATTATTTTTTGAAGCTTGAAAGTTGTAGCTCGCTATATACGCTATACGAGCATACTAGATAAGAAAGTCGGTATAATTATAATATATAACTATATAATATTATATAGTACGAAAGTATAAAGGCCAATGCAATTCATCAACCATTCTCCCTAGTTTTTAATTTAAATTTTTATTTTTAGAATTTTTGTGTGTGTGCTAGCATATCACGTTGCTTTCAAATACTTAAATTGTTTATGTTATACTCGTATTTCAAAGAGTGTCCTGTGGTGATACAAACTGCTTTATCAAATGTGGACCAAAAAAAAAAAATTATAATATGAATAAATGCATTGTTAAAGGACAAAAGCGGGGTGATCATGCTCGGATAATCACTATGTATACAAATATAGACTTATAGTGCGTTTATTGAATAATAAGCCTATTGTCTGTGTACCTATACGACTATAATCGGGTGCAATCACATTATATATAAATAGTTAAACTGCAGTGGTATGTGTCAATAAAAGGAATTCGGTACTTGGGTGCATATTATAAGCTATGTGTCAATTATTGTGTCTATGTATTATATAATATGTGATTGACTGCTGGGACCAATAACGTAACCGATTTAAAGTTTTTCTGCGGTTTCTTCGCCAAACGCATAATTTTCTTTCGAATGGAATTTTGAAATTTTCACCTCTACACCACGTGTGGCTCGCCCTATTTAATATTATATATATCTTACAGAACTCGGCGTTCTGTCGTCGTTAATATGTACTCACGATAATATATATTATGATACAACGATATTAATATATACGCAGCGGTGTGCTCGCAATGAAGCGTTTTTCGACGTGCGAGTCTCGGTACGTAGGTAGATACCTACATATTATTAATAATATTCTATACTATATTATAATATTATGTATATAATATATATAATATATAAGACACGATGGCGGCGGCGGCGGACTGATAAATTACCCGCCGCCGCCTTCGTGCCTTTAAACACGCCGATTTCCTCCTCCTCTGCAGCCACCGCCGCAACCGTCACCGCTCGCTCCAGTCAACGACGTCGTCGTCTACCTCGTCCGTCGCGTTCTCCACCGCCGTCTTTCTGCAGCTCGCGCGTTACGCTCGTCGTCTTTTCCTATCCCCGTCAACCACCACGACCACCCTTCCTCGACACCGACTTCATCGCCCCCCCCCAAACCGTCCGCAACCACCTCCACCGCCGCACACGCTTTGTGTGTACTCGTATAGAACATAATATATTATTATATATATTTCAGACGGTCGTTCGTCATGTGTACACACACACACACACACACATAACACATAACTACAGCGTATATATTATTATACGTATATATATATATAATATATATAATATATACGGACGAGGAGTGTGTAGTATGGCGGTGGTTAGCGATCGAGGAAGGGGAGGTGAGCAGAGCGCTCGGCGTTGCCCGCGATGATTGATTAAGAGATGACGCGCCGCCGGAGACGGACTTTGTTCTGCCGTCTCGCCCCCGCGCGCACGACTCGAGAGACGACGAGCCCGAGACGTATACGCGACTGCTACGACCACAACGACGGTTCGAGTCACACTCACACACGTCGATGCTGCGGTGTTTGTGTGTGTGTGTGTGTGTAGGTTTAAGCCATCTGAGCAGCTGTTTCCTGCCGCCGCTTCGGACGACATTATATATATATTATGCGTGTGTGTGTGTGTGTGTGTGTGTGTGTGTGTGTGTGTGTAAATATAGTAATGCCCATGTGCATATAAATAATATTATATTATGGTCTGCGGCCATTTTTCGTGTGGCCTCCCCCCCTCTACGGCCGACCGATCGTAGACGTAAGACTACGTGACTATACGCGCTAGAAACGATCGAAAAATCGCCATTTTAAAATCAGAATCCGTACAAGCGCGAGGAACCTCCATAATGTTATGAGCGCGCTGCAGCACGCCCGCGACCGTTCTCACCGACGTCATCCGTAGCTTCGGAAGATTAAAGACGTGACCGGGTGACCGACGTACACCGTCGTGCACTTTTTTTCCTTTTTCTTTTAAAGTATACATTGACCGTCGTGGATTCGATTTGAATTCGCCAGGCTGGTCTCCGGTTTTAACGATATAGCTACATAATATTATAATCGTGGAAAAACGGTGCACTGTTTTTTACACATTGTGCCGCATAGCTGTTGTGAGAAATGTGTGTGTGAGAGAGCTGCAGACAGAGGTGTCGCGAACGCTACGCACAAGCGTAAACAACTTTTTAAAGAGCCTTTTCGTGCGGGCCAATCGTGTGTATAGGCATTTGTGTGAGCGTGCACGTGACGAATACACAGCACTGGAATGATAGGTAGGAAATGCAGAACACAGCAGCGTATATGCGACTTGACATCGGTGTTGTGTGAAACGTTGTACCAACACACCCCCGCCGACCTATTGCAACGGCGGGTAAAACCGAGCACTAGGGCAGTGGGTAATACCACCCCTCCCACGGGCTGTTTTTATTATTTAATTATTAAACGCGACGACGGAAAGTGTAGGTATATACTCGCAAATAGTGTATAAGTGTATTTCATATAATTTACCGGCTGCTACTACAATGTTAGAGTACGCGTACCTATATAGATATACCTACGTGAAACTGGGGACTTGCGGGGGCGTATACGCCGTAAAACCCCGCGAAGAGCACAATAATTATATTGCAACGTGATAATAATATTATATATACGTACAAATAGCGCGTCGTGTAATTATGCAATTTCCTCGATTCTCGACAACCACTTTGCAGCGGGATAAGAAAATAATATAAATGTTAAACATAATTACTATAAATTATACTGTACCTACATAACATATAAATTATAACCATACGCGTGCTCGTATACCATCGCATCGTGTATCATATTATATTATATAATAATTGCAGTGTACGTCGCAATTTTCTAACACAATCATAAAACACAAACTCCGCTCCATTACGATAATTCCGTATATTATTATAAATAACATTATACATAATTATTATGAATACGGTTGGTAGGTAAGTAATGTTATACTTAATTAACGAAATTCTTGACGGCCCGAATTACTATTATATCATAACTCTATATTGTATTATTATGATGAACACGTCATATAATTACACGCCCGTTAAAAATTATTTATTACATAATTTATTGTAATTGTAATTATTGTAAGAATAATTTGTAAATATATAGGTAGATAATATCCTATAATTATTCCGTATTTGTTTTAGCGATAATATTGTTATACTTTTAGTTAGGTATAGAGAAACCAAATATATTAACGAGTGTGTCACTGATCACTTTACCGAGTTTTATTTATATAAAAAAAAATACATCTGATGCATTTGGTGTTATTATTTTATGAACTAATGAATACATTTCGATATAACTTCCCGATGACCCTACCCGGCCTACCCGAGCCATCACGCAGTACGGTGACTGGTGAGTAATGACAAAATATGTTTAACAAAAATCGTTATTTAACATTATTCAATAAAATAATATCGTTGGACACTACACACACACACACACACATATACACTTAACGCCATTATATTTCCAGGCGTGAAACCATGAACCATTATGACAATATTTTGTTTTCGGCATGACGCCCACTAAAATTAATTATTGATAACAGCGAAACGTCCATAGTATGTCAAACGCTGAGAATATGGGGGGAAAAAATATTTAACAATATGGCAATGTGACAGTGCGAACAAAATTATTAACCGCAACGCATTACAGACCTATTAATATTATTATTACCTTCAGTTGTATACACAAGTCGCATTACGAATATTTTTTATACATATCATATTATTATGATGTACAACGTATAGGTACACGTACGAGTAGCAAATTAATTAAAAATCAAACTCGAATACCATTCGTATGATGTACCTATATATAAGTACCGCCGACGGTACGAAAAAATGTATGAATAAACAAAAATATAAAACAGTCGCCGGACGTTTTTAATTTATCGATATATATATACCTATTAAAAAAAAAAAAAAACGTATTTACCTTAACAAACGATGCAAATAGAGAAGCGACCTCACTGAAGGCCTTAGATCCTGAAAAATAACGACTCGGACGAAAAAATAAATACAGTAATACTTGGGATACTAAAAATATTATCACCGTAAGCATTATAACCAAGTATATTATAGTATAATATTATAGCGCGTCCAAAACCTCGTTAAAAAAATAAGTAAATTTATCACTATTGTAACTGTTTTAATGTGCGCATTCTTAGTTTTTTAGTAAAAAAAAAAATTAACGAGATCAAAAATCGTTATAATTATTAATTTATACATTTAATCTTTACTAAATTATTTATAATGTTCTATTAAAGCTACATTGTTTAGTACAACTTTTTATATGACATATTATAATGAAAAATTATTACACTATGATATGTAGGACGTAGGTATACATGACTAGTTTTATGATAAACCTATATAAAATACTACATCTCTAAAACAAGTTAAAATTAAATAAGAACAATTTATTTTGGTTGATTTTAATAAATGAAGTATTAATAGTAATCTCAAATAAATGTTTAGTAGTATTATGAGTACTTACCTAATTCTTATACATTCAATATTAAGGCATAAAATATTGAATTGAAAATTTAAATAGAACCAATAAGTATTATGCATTTAATATGTTACTGCAGTTTCATTCTCTATTGTTAACTAAATCATGTATTCATTGTATCATGTATGATAGACAAGACATATACCTACACGAATTGAAAACTATTGCTTGATATTTCAGAGAAATTGCAATCTCTTTTGCAAATTTGCCCTGTATGATGAATATATTATGTAATTTAATAAATAAATAATAATAATAAATAAATAAATACTGTTTGACTTTTTTGTTATGTACAATTTATACTTAATATTTACAACTTTTTTTTCTGTTCTATAAATCATTAATAATGGACTATATAGTACACTAAGAACCTGATGAAAAAAGATAAAGAATAAATAAATAAAATAATAAATTAGTTTATTATTTAATCAAAAAATTTAAGACAAAAATTTAATAACCTCATTATAACCTCATATAAATTTGTAGCTTGAAAGTATAATTTGGATTAAACACAGAACACTTGGAGAAAAATTAAAATCATTTTCTGTAACTTTCACTGTTGGTAGTTAACACAATTTCAGATTTTTTTTTTTTTTTGAAAATCTAAAAAAGAAGAGATTATCATTATTAGTTCGGAAATTTTTTTACTAAGATGACTTTAATTTAATTAGTGTGTTTCCTATAAGAGAATGCCATTTCTTCTAAAGTAACTTAATATCATAAGATAATATATTATAAACATTTATTCAGTTAAAAATTAAGGTAAATCATATAACTATAATTATATATTAAACACATATTTATTTTTCAGATTTTTTTTTAATTTATGAACAACAATAAAATAGGCCATAAAAGGTAAATCTAATAAATCAAAACAAGAAATTTTATTCTTAAAAAAGTTTATTTCATCACTGCGTAATTTAATGCTTTAATAATAAAGTTCTGCTAGAAAATCTAACAGTAAATCAATTTTTTTCGGAGTTCATTAAACTGTTTAAATTTTTGCTACACTGGTGCTTTGACTTATTTTGAAACTATACTAGAGAAGTTATAACGTCGTTGTTAGAAAAGGTATTCGCATTAGGTGGAGAAGTAGAGACATACATTTAGTACGCATTACGTACGACAAAAATTTTATCAAATTCAAATGGCTTTCGTACAGTAGTATTAGTTTTGAATTAAACTATGAATAATACAAATAATACTAAAAAGTATAGATGAATGAATTTGGCGACTATAATAATGTATAGAGTTAATAGAAGATACTACATTAACACAATGCTTAGCGTTTAAGTCTCCCAAAAATTTGCTATAAAATAACAAATAGTGTGATCAAACCTAATATTAAAGTACTCATTGACAATAGCTGCTATGAAAATTGTGAAAAAAAACAGAAATAGAATAAAATTCATTCCCGCGACTGCACAACGTA